>SKCR01002503.1:0-27375 GCA_019454045.1 Zanthoxylum bungeanum
CATCCCTGGTAGTGTTGCTCCTGACTCATTTTTATTTATATTTATATTGCATTGACGACAATGAAAGTTTTAAGTGTGGGGGTGTATGCTTGTAGTGATAATACATGTTATAAAAAACAAATTGTTTGTTTTTAGTCCTTAATAGTAAAACATAAGTCTAATGATGAATATTGTTTGCTTTAAGATAAAATCTTATAAACGATAAGTTCTTTAATGTACTTTTATCTGATGCCTTCAGTAATTAATCTAGGTTAGACTCGTAAGCACTTAATTATAGGTTTTTAGCAGTGAAAACCTAGGTAGTTGGCAAAATGACTAGTTGAAGAAATTGCATGTTGATGAATGACCGTTTGCTTAGATGTCTATTCTGATTTGCTAGTGTTATGATGTTTGGTATGGTTAAAAATAAAAAGAGAAAGTCTCGAAAGAAAAAATTAAACTACCTATAACCGATAAGCGTAAAGCTACCCATGGGCGAGTGTTAGGACCACCATGAGGAGAAATGCTACCTTAAAAGGTAGGTATGTTGAAAAAAAAAGAAAAAGGAAAAGAAAAAATTAAAAGAAAAAAAATCATACCATACTAAGCACAAAAAGGCAATTACATAGCACATTTGAGATATCTAGGTTGGTTTGACTCATCGGATCCGAATTTTTAAACGAAATCATTGAGTTGGATTACCTAGGCGTCGAGCTATGAATGAACCTTTACACACACACACTGTGAGTCTGGATTAGATGATTTATTCAAGAATTTGGATTTGAGTTGCATTGAGTACTTTGAAAGTTCTCTGACTTCATTACTATGAATTCTTTGAGGACAATAATATGTGTAACTATTGGGACTATTTCAGTTTGTTATTTCATTTTGTTTTTTGAATGATCGCATGTTTTGAATGACGTTTGTGGGTGTCATCGCTGTAAGCCCTCACGAGACTATAACTCGTCCACTAGGGCCGCATATGGGGTTTAAAGGCTTATTGCATACGCTAAATGCAATCTTGATCCCTACGAAAGTGGCTTAGATAGTTTTTATTTATTTTTAATTTAGTTTAGTTCTTATTTTCTTTTTGCGCTTGAATTGCTAGGGACTAGCAATAAGCTGGTAGGGGGTTGTGATAAGTGCATGAAAATGTATTTTGAACATCGCTAATTCGGCTTGATGATCGAGTATTTAATCAAAATTATAGTTTATTTTATGTTTTATTATTAGGAAGCAATGAAATATGAAGATTGGAGCAATTGTACATGTTTCGGGACGTTACGGACGCATCGGAAGCATGCGGGAAGAGCAGAAATGAAGAAAGCATTATTCCAAAATTTTGCCACGCGACGCACCCTCAGACAATACACATATAGAATTCCCGCAATTTGGGCACCGCAATGTCACTTTCTGGCACCCCGGTAGATCCCAGAAACTTAATTTAATCGTGTTTTATGCGTATAAGGACTCTCGGACTTCCCTTTATAAACCCAAGTTCATCCAAAACCTTAAAAATGAGATGAAATACTCAATAAAGAGTGAAAACACATATTTGAGAGAGAATAATGAAGAACTACAAGCCAGACAAGATGTCTCTCCGATCTATCCAGGCTGTATCTCTTTCTTCTATGGAAAACTAATCTTCAAGGCAAAGCTAAGGAGGAACTCTTGTAATTAAGTTCTAATATTCATGTTTTTTATGCCTAAATACTCTTGAACGTTTAATATAATTGACGATTTGTTATTCTTTATTATCTTATGATTATGAATCCAGAGATTGCGTTTTACCAATTTATATATAGGAATAGTCATGCTTATTTTACGTGTGATTGGGGAACCTAGTTATGACTGGTAATGTTATTTTATGAGTTAATCTTCTGTTGCAGTAGTGTCTGTTGGTATATTATCGACGTTAGATAGGTCATAACGATAACATTGTGTGTTGTTAACTTAGATAAAACAATTCATCGATTACCTTAGAATTTAATATGTTTTTGGTTGAAATATCTTTCGATTATTAGGTGAAACCTTCAATTGAGTAATAAAAGGAATCAACTACTGAATATATGGGTTTGATACAAGAGGGTTTCTTGATGCTTTGCTGCTTTTCTCTACTGATAAATCTTAAGTATTTTTCATAGTTTTTACTTTACATTATCAATTCAATCATTCTCTTTAATTAAGTTATTGCTAACGTTTTCTTTAAGTGAATTGGTTCTTTGTAACCATCTCTCTGAAGAATCGACAACCCAACTATACTGTAATAACCGCGAGTATTTTTTTGGCGTAATCACAAAGCAAAAGCTTGAGAAAGCTAAATACAAACAAGAATTAAAGAAATTTTCATAAGTTATAAAAGTGTTTAGAGAAGCTTTGTGAGATCTCTACAATATTTCAATTAGGAGAAATTATGATTGGATCTTGGGGTGAAACTTGCTAGCATTGGAATCAAGATTAGATCTTGGAGTCAAACTTGCTAATTCTTGGAAGTTCTCCTAATATTTCAACAATGAGAAGTAGATTGGATCTTTGAAACAACCTTGCTATGTAAGTTTGTTCTTCTCCAAAAGCTATATTTTTCATTAGTGAGACAAATAGTGTTGAATTATGTATTAGATTCATAATGTTGAAATTAGGCTAATTAATTGTGTTAGGATGCTTTGGAAGTATAAACACAATATTCTTGTAATTGGGTCAAAATATTTATGTTAAACATGTTGGATAATATGACCCATAGCGTCACTATTTGCACAGATCATTGTGTTGCTGTAGCAAATTAACTATGTAACAAGGAAATTGCACTCTCGTCATTTGTGATTAGATCACCATAGATATAAATGAAGAGAGGTCCCTATGATTAGTTCCTGGATTGAGATGATATGAGACAGTATCAGTCCACGAAGGATTAATCATTAAATATCCCTAGCCGTAGTATTATCGAGACTGGACATCGATAATGCGGAATAGGCTAGTATTGCACTTGTGCACGTTGTGAGGGCACAACGGCATAGTTCTCATATATATAAGTATTGGATACTTGTGCAAGTGCGATAGGAGGTCGTGTTTCACCGATGGTACGGGAAACAGCTTCGCTCTGGATAGACCCTTCGGAATCCCATTGGTATTATGACTAGGTGTCTATGGGAGGCCGAAATCAAGGTAGGTGTGTATAGTCTTAACCTGAGACTTGCATCGTTAATACTTACGACAATCGGTGAACTTTGGTTTTGGTGGTTGGGGGACTTTAAACGGGTTCTGTGTACACCACTTCTGGGTTTATCAGAGAGTCGTAGTGTATTGGATGTGATGTCAAGACGGAAGTGTCACTCCAGTCATAGTGGAGATGATGTCACGCAGGATACGGTATTAGTGCTCTTAAGTGATGCGCATCCAATCGTGATATTATGACCAGGTCATGAATATCCGATTATAGAGACTAGTTACCAGACATCCGATATGTGTTTCGGACGGGGCAGACACTTATCCAGCCTCAGCCCTAGCACGTGACTATCCGATACTGGACCAATATGCACAATACAATTGTATACTACGCTTGATACAGATCTTTGATATTCTTAATGGATATGTCCGGAGAATTGAGTAGACTTGGTGCTTGCTAGGAGTCGACCTTGTCTCGTAAATCGGTAGAACGTAGTACTTGGTACGTACGTGATTCGGATACTCCGACGACCGTATTTACTGTCAACTTATCCGGGGATCTCATGGGTCGCTTTTCGATAATCCACCGATGACGCACAACTCGCACTCTTGAATAATCTGGGATTAAATAGAAGAGAGAGAAAATTAATCTAGGATTAATTACGGAGATATTTTATTTAGGATAAAATATCGTATAGAGAGAGAACGATTAATTTGGAATTAATCGTGAAATTATTATATTCCATATAATAATCGAAATTCGATTTCGACGCGAAATTAAAATTAGATTTTAATTCGGGCAAACGAGTTAATTTAGAATTAATTCGTTAGCGACGTAAATAATAATTTTGCTAGGCGCAATTATTTATTTAAATTCGATTTAATTAAACGTCGCGACGTAAGTTCGGTATTTCGGAAATATCGAACCCGAACGCGTGAGTGCACGTGGGCCCACTTTCATTTGGAAACGTGTGGGGCCCACATGACACATGTCATATTATGCATTATTTAATTCTAATGCATTGCATGGAGATAGTGTACAATGCACTCAATGGTTTTGCATGGAAATTGAGTGTTTGACACTCTAAGCCATTGCATGATTTGTGTCATAAGTTTATTATTAATTAATAAATATTATGGCATAAATATAAATTGATTTTTTTTGTAACAAAAAATCATATGAAAATCTCTCTCAAACTCTCTCTTCTCCTCACGCCAAACACACAAAATGTGGACTGTTTTTCACTGGTTTGGGCGTGACTTTAGGGGAGAAAGGTTGGGTTTTCATGGTGAAAACCGCAAGTGCTAGCACACTACGAGTATTGCGAAGGTGGTAGGAAGGTTCACCCATGAGGCGGGACTCATCCGACGGAGTTTGGAGCTTCGTTTTGAGACCCGAACTGCCAAGACAGTGAGCGTTGGACTGTTGCAGTGGGCGCACCTTGGCAGTGAGCTTTTGGCTTTGAATCGTCTCCAAATCGACTCAACCGATCAATGTGAGTATTCCGCTACCTCCGTTGATGTATTCACGCATGTTTTCATGTCTTGATTTGATCTTGGGACCTTAGAAAAACTCAACAATGGCATCAAGAGCTAATGTTGCAAGCATGAAATTTTAGGGATTTAAAATTTGGGTAAATGTGATTTGAGCATGATTTGAATAAATTGTTTGTTTGAGTATGCTTATAACATGTTTAATTCATCTTGGTTGGACTAATTTGATGAAAAGTGATTTGGAATTATTTTCCCCAAAATGGATGTGTTGGCCGAATGGTTTGATGATTTTTGGGATCTTGGATTTTTTGATTTTTAATTCATTTGATGAGTTAGAATCGATTAGGTTGATGTTAATTGAATCGAATTGGATTGGATTTCGAATTGGACAAAAACCCCAAATTCCTTACCATGGCTAGGGATGGCAGTGGGTAGGGTATGGTGCGGGTTTTCCATTACCAAACCCGCACCCGCATATGTAAATAAATTACCAAACCCGCACCATACCCGTTGCGGGTTTTAATTTTCATTACCAAACCCGCACCGCATATAAAAATAATTACCAAACCCGCATTGGTACCCAGCGGATTTTTTGCGGGTTTTTAAAATATTGAATTACTTTGTGTTCTTAATAATATAATTTTTTTAATTAAATAATTTATTTTTAATTGCTAGCTGTAGTTTTCACATTTGTTTTTCATTTGACATATACAACATGCAATGTATGTATATACAGTACATAGATAACATAATGTATGAAATACTCAGTACGATATGTTTATTTTTTCATATAAACATAATTAAAATGAGTTCTTCCCTTCATAATTATAATGATCTAAATTAGTCAACTCAATCGACAATAAGCTAAAAAGTAATCACCAACCTTTGGTTATATTTTTATGCTAAGTGTAACGAAAGTGATGCTTACAAGGTTCAAGTGGTGTAAGTGTAATGAAGAAGCAGGAAAGCTACTGAAGTTGCAGCAAACACTAGCTTATTTTGCTCCTCTCCCGTTTCTGATTATGTGAACTTAATCCAAATTTTTGTATTATAATTTTATTAACAAGTGTGATTAAAAAAAAACAATAATAGTCATGCAAAAAATCTTCAGTTGGGCAGGTTGCGGGCTGCGGCTGAGTGGGAGTGTGGAACTATGGATTAGTGTTTTAGGTTTAGGTTTTTTTTAGTTGTTTTTATATGAAGTTTTTTTATATGTCCTAAAAATATTATTAATAAAAAATAATATGCGGGTATGCGGATACCCGCAGCGGATACCCGCATTTTTTTCTAAAATACCAAACCCGCACCGCACCCGCAGCGGGTTCTACTTTAAATTACCAAACCCGCACCGCCCCCATAATATATTTACCAAATCTTACCCATTGCGGCGGGTTTTTTGCGGGTTTGCGGGTTTATGGGTAAAATTGCCATCCCTAACCATGGCCGAATGTATCATTGCCCTAATGTCTTGGTAATTTTGGTTTTGTGACATTGGATGTGTATGAAATCAAATCGGATGGTGATTTAATGTCGATTGTAGGTTTGATTGGATCGAAACCGAATCAGACACAAAATCCCTCATTGGCCGAGAGCATGAAAGCATGTAAATGGGTTTGATTTTTCATTTAGTGTGTTTGACATATGATAATGAATTGAATATGATTAATAAGACTAATTTGGTGTTTTAAAAATATTGATTTAGTCGATTAATCATGTAATGCACTTTAGGTAATTAAATTGCGTAATTGGATTAGTGTAATTTAATTATTTATGCTTAAATTGGATTTGGGCTTGAATTGTTGTAATTGGCCTTTTGGGCTTGATTTATCAAGTTTGGTTTAGGCCAAGTTGATTGGATCCAATTGGGCCCAAAAACCTTAACCATAAAGCCCAATTGTGACTAATGAACCTTTAATGTTTAATTGGGCCTAATGGGCCGAAATTGATTTCTAAGGCATTTTGGGTGATTCCACTATTGGCTTTGGTTGCCGAAGCCCATGCCTAAAGAAATTAGTTAAAGCCCATTGGACTTCAATTGAATTGACGTTGGACGTTAATCGGGCTTGAGTCCCGACGCGATTGAATTTGGAATTAAATCGTAAAGGTTTATTAAATAAAGTGTAATGTTTAATTTTGAATTGAATAATGAATTAGTATTAAATACATGTTAAATTTGATTTAATGATGTAGTTTAATTTAATTCATGAATTCGTACTTTGAGTACTTATTCGCAAAAACGAGTTTGACTCGAACAAAATCAAATCTTTGTTTGAACATTGGATGATCACTTAATTATCAGATTAATTAATTTGATTAGATTGATTGATAGCATGCTTATGTGTGTGAATACATGGTTGTGTTGAATGAATAATGCATATCAAATGGATATTAGTCGGGGGGGCAATTTTAGAAATTGTTGTAATAAATTCGATTTATTAAATTGGACCCGCGTGTCCAGCCTTATCACCTTCTTTCTCTTTGTATTCTCTTCTCACCTATTCCCCTCTATGTATATATAAGGTTTCTTTAGAAGTGTAGTGTAACGGGTAAAAGTAGTACAAGTGCTAGCTTGAGTGAGAAAGGGAGAGATTTGATCTAGGATCAATGTGTAAAGTATCCATCCGCATATCATTATTATTTTATTTCATACTCGCTTTATTATGTATTTAGAATGCATGTTTAAGGGATGATGATGAGAACCTAACAAAGATAATTAAATTGGTAGCCAATTTGCACGCGAAAAACCCTCGTTTTATATTAAGCAAATATCCTTCCATTGAATGATTCTTGTTCAAGATCCGAAGTTGGCATTGGTTTTTATGGACCAAAGTCAAGACCTTGTCAATCAAGGATGTACTTGAATCATGAGAGTTTTGTTGCATATCGGTGTCTTGTCCAAATCGTGATTTTTATTGGCCAAAGTCAAGATCAATTTTTGTCCAATGACATTGATTACGAAACTTTACTTACTCGTCAAGGGTCCCGCTTAACTGGAATCATTAGGTTTGTTTTTGCCAAAGCCAAGGCCTAGATGATTCGGAGGATAGGGTTAGGAAAATGTAATGGATACATTGACATTATACATATGTTTCGGACTTGGATGTCCACTAACCGGATCTAGGAATTGGATGAGATCCAATTGATCATAGAGATCTACCTAAGTGAAATAGCATACAGCTTTTATTGGCCAAAGTCAAGGTTGTGTATTATTTAACGGGATCCTAGCCCACTAGGAAACACGGTTTCCCGAGTACTCCACAGAGGGTTAGAGGCTCGACGAAAAATAGTGGGAGGCAAGTAAGTAATGTTGCAACATTCGTTCGAATACTCGCTAAACACGCTCATTTTTTTTTACTCGTCATATTAATCAAAAGTATTAGTCGGACTAATATTTTATGTTGTTTTAAAAATATATATAGTTGGACTATATACAACTCATTCAATATATAGTTGATTTTGTAATTGGATTATAGTAATCAATATAATTGAATTAAATGATAGTTGATTTTATAATGGGATTATAGTAATCAATATTAAAATTATAGTTGATTAAATAATTGGATATTGTAATCATTATAATAAATAGTACCTTAATAATTTGATTAAATAGTTGGACTATTAAAATCAAGTAAAGAATTGAAAAGGCTGAATATTTAAATATATAATCCTTGGATTAAATGTTTTAAATGATTAATTTTCAATTGGGATTAATAATAGGTTAATTTATTTGATAAAATAACTTATTATTACTAAGCCCATAATTAAGCAAATAGTAGAGCATAAAGTCTTTGGAAGATTTATGTGATGATGACTTTAGTGCTTAATTAATATACTTACAATAATCTATCTTTAGATTTAAAAGTATTAAAATTGCAATTAATAATTCTTGGAGAATTAATTAACTATTCTAGTGGAGAAAAGTCAAAGTTTGCAATTGGGCATGTAGCACAAGGTGCACATCGTTTCGATATTCCGAAACCCAAGGCTTGGGCAAAGGTTTGTGAAATATTGAAAAGGATAATTGACATATCCCAAAGTGACTACCATTTGGATATGGAAGACACGAAGGAATTAAAGAAAGGGCGAGGCTCTAACTTTAAAAATATTTGTCAAAGTTATGTTCACAACTAGTATTAAAATTAGATTTTAAATACTTAGTGTGGTACATAAAATATATGTATTGACGTTCAGAATCCGCTGTGAGCTGGATACTGCCTTCAAGCCGAGATTTCTCTGCGAATACGAAACGAGACGAAAGTCGCTGTTTCGACCGTAGATACCTAAGTTTAGGAACTACCCTTTGGGTATGTACTTAAATTAGGAAATGTTATAATGTAACTAGTTTAACTAGAGACATTATCTATATATCAGTGTTTAATCCATTGCGGATAAAACCTTTATATTATAGAACACTAAGTGTTTTATTATATAAAGATGATACTGAGATAAAATACATTAGAAGTAAATAACAGAATTTATATTTTGAATATAAAGAAAAATCTCAAACATATAAAATGACAAATAATAGCTCAAATTGATTTGATCAATAGAGACTTATTTGTGGCATTGTTGTCTAGGACACAATTAAACAAGATTCTTATATCCCACTTTTGAAGAGTGGATACTAGGACTGATTTGACTATTCAAATAAGGTCTACGAATCTAGTTTATTAGGTTAAATACCTAAAATACTATTTACTGGTAATAGTAAAAAGGGCCACCGATCTGTTAGCCCTATTCATGGTGAAGTAAGTGGGCCCATATCTAGCTAGGCTAGATGTGAACATGAATATTTCGTGACCTTAACGATGTAGCATCACGTAGTGGTTATTGTTTCTTTTAAAGAACACAGATCGGAAACTTTTGAAGTTTCGACACGAAGAAAACAAACAGATCGGCTATAGTGTTATTCCGCCACGGTAATACCGTAATGGAAAATACTTAAGCAGTAAGTTTCATACGTACATGAAAGAGTATGGTATTCTTTCAGATGAGGACTCCTCTCGAGACACGTCAGTTAGACGGTATGTCTGAACTAAAATCGAATTTTGTTGGACATGATAAGGTTTATCACGAGTCGCTCTGAGCTACTATTTCCTTCTACAGATATGTATTAACAGTGCAAAACTTATTTAGAATAAGGTTCCATATAAATCTGTTTGACAGATATCATATAGGATATAACAGGAAAGAAACGAGGTTTCTCATTCCTGGTAATTTGGGTATGCCAGGCATAACGTTTGGTTGATACCAAACTAAGGACCCAAATTGGATAAGTGCCAATATAGGTTATCCTAAGGAAAACCTTAATATAGTACTTATAAATCCCACATGAGAACAATGTAATTGTTGCTCACCATGCGGTTTCCTGAGAGGAATACCGATATGCAGTGGTCAGTGGGAGGATATGATACTCGATGAAAATCGGAGTAATACTGTTCAAGGCACGAAGTCCTTAATGGAACACAAATAGTTCATCTATGATGAAACTATACCATTAATCTTCAAATACACAAGAAACTCGTAGATCGGATAGAGTCAGAAAACAACCTAGAGTATGGTTTCTTATCTCACCTCATAAAGATGTTAATCTTATGGTGGTGTACCATCCGACTACGTTTTGAGGAAGTGATACAAGGTATCGACTCTCTGTTATGGCAAGTGCCATGAATCCATTTTGAAGATGCTTGTTGATAACTGTATATTTCATTTATGAAATATGTCAGTTACAAATCAAAATCGCTTTCCTGAGAAGGAAACCTTTTGGAGGATGTTTACAACATCCTGACGATTTTGTATAACCGACAAACAGGTTTGCGGGTTATTCGATCCATGTTTGGATCAATGCAAGCATAAGGTTCTTGGAACTGACGTTTTGAAATAATCATATGGTTTATGATTTGACTCAAAACGAAATAATTCTTGTGTATATAAGGAGGTTAGTGGGAGATTGCACTAACAGTGAAATTCCCATAAAACAATTGGTGAAAGCTTGGTTTTCATAAATATTCTTTCATAGAAATTCTCCGTAGAATTCTGGGGAGTAACAACCTTTATTCAATGAAAAAAGATCTACTGGGATAGATTTGGAGTTGTTAACACTCTCTGGGAAATTGTACATTTAAAATGTACTTGTATTGGTGTCTCATACGCTTCGAGCATATGGAGTCACAATCGGTCAATCCAAGTGATAGTCACTGGATTGAAGTTAAGAACATCTGTTAGTATCTCTGAGAACTAAAGATGCTATCTTTTACTATGGAGAAGGAGAACTTGAAGTGATTGGGATCACTGTAGCCAGTTTCCAAACGATTAAATACTGCGGTACTATAAAGTTTGAGTAACGGGACAGTGAGCTGGAAATCTTCCAAGCAAGATAACTGTTGCCGAATAAACAACAAATGCGGATTATTGCTGCAGCTGAGGCAGCAATAGAAGCCATTTGGATCAAAATAAATCTAATTAGATTAGATATAGTTCTGTTAGCAGCTGAGCTAGGCGTCAGCACAAGCTAAGGAATTAAAGGTCTCATCGACGATCCAGATATATACTTCTATATCATCTGATTCGTTCGGATCATACATCGTGGCGATGTGATGATCGTATAAATCGCGTCAAACGATAATCAAACAAATCCGCTGACGAAAACCTTTCCTCAGCAATTTGAGCGAACCTTACATAGTTCTGGTGTAGGACACTCGAGTGACTGGCTATGTGCCAAGTGGGAGATTGTTGGATAATATGACCCATAGCGTCACTATTTACACAGATCATTATGTTGCTGTAGCAAATTAACTATGTAACAAGGAAATTGCACTATCGTCATTTGTGATTAGATCACCATAGATATATAAATGAAGAGAGGTCCCTATGATTAGTTCCTGGATTGAGATGATATGAGACAGTATCAGTCCACGAAGGATTAATCATTAAATATCCCTAGTTGTAGTATTATCGAGACTGGACATCGATAATGCGGAATAGGCTAGTATTGCACTTGTGCGCGTTGTGAGGGCACAACGGCATAGTTCTCATATATATAAGTATTGGATACTTGTGCAAGTGCGATAGGAGGTCGTGTTTCACCGATGGTACGGGAAACAGCTTCACTCTGGATAGACCCTTCGGAATCCCATTGGTATTATGTCTAGGTGTCTATGGGAGGCCGAAATCAAGGTAGGTGTGTATAGTCTTAACCTGAGACTTGCATCGCTAATACTTACGACAATCGGTAAACTTTGTTTTGGTGGTTGGGGGACTTTAAACGGGTTCTGTGTACACCACTTCTGGTTTATCAGAGAGTCGTAGTGTATTGGATGTGATGTCAAGACGGAAGTGTCACTCCAGTCATAGTGGAGATGATGTCACGCAGGATACGGTATTAGTGCTCTTAAGTGATGCGTATCCAATCGTGATATTATGACCAGGTCATGAATATCCGATTATAGAGACTAGTTACCAGACATCCGATATGTGTTTCGGACGGGGCAGACACTTATCCAGCCCCAGCCCTAGCACGTGACTATCCGATACTGGACCAATATGCACAATACAATTGTATACTACGCTTGATACAGATCTTTGATATTCTTAATGGATATGTCCGGAGAATTGAGTAGACTTGTGCTTTGCTAGGAGTCGACCTTGTCTCGTAAATCGGTAGAACGTAGTACTTGGTACGTACGTGATTCGGATACTCCGACGACCGTATTTACTGTCAACTTATCCGGGGATCTCATGGGTCGCTTCCCGATAATCCACCGATGACGCACAACTCGCACTCTTGAATAATCTGGGATTATAATAGAAGAGAGAGAAAATTAATCTAGGATTAATTACGGAGATATTTTATTTAGGATAAAATATCGTATAGAGAGAGAACGATTAATTTGGAATTAATCGTGAAATTATTATATTCGATATAATAATCGAAATTCGATTTCGACGCGAAATTAAAATTAGATTTTAATTCGGGCAAACGAGTTAATTTAGAATTAATTCGTTAGCGACGTAAATAATAATTATTTATTTAAATTCGATTTAATTAAACGTCGCGACGTAAGTTCGGTATTTCGGAAATATCGAACCCGAACGCGTGAGTGCACGTGGGCCCACTTTCATTTGGAAACGTGTGGGGCCCACATGACACATGGCATATTATGCATTATTTAATTCTAATGCATTGCATGGAGATAGTGTACAATGCACTCAATGGTTTTGCATGGAAATTGAGTGTTTGACACTCTAAGCCATTGCATGATTTGTGTCATAAGTTTATTATTAATTTAATAAATATTATGGCATAAATATAAATTGATTTTTTTGTAACAAAAATCATATGAAAATCTCTCTCAAACTCTCTCTTCTCCTCACGCCAAACCACAAAATGTGGACTGTTTTTCACTGGTTTGGGCGTGCCTTTAGGGGAGCAAGGTTGGGTTTTCATGGTGAAAACCGCAAGTGCTAGCACACTACGAGTCTTGCGAAGGTGGTAGGAAGGTTCACCCATGAGGCGGGACTCATCCGACGGAGTTTGGAGCTTCGTTTTGAGACCCGAAACTGCCAAGACAGTGAGCGTGGACTGCTGCAGTGGGCGCACCTTGGCAGTGAGCTTTTGGCTTCGAATCGTCTCCAAATCGACTCAACCGATCAATGTGAGTATTCCGCTACCTCCGTTGATGTATTCACGCATGTTTTCATGTCTTGATTTGATCTTGGGACCTTAGAAAAACTCAACAAAACATAGACATAAAGTTAGAGTTTGGACTCTAGATAATAGCTTAGAGCTTAGGCTACCATTCTAAAAAATTTGACCATCTTTGGGTGACCTAGAATTGTTCACGAGTCACTTTACTGTGGGATTATAATTTGGTTTGTGTTTTGATTCAAAATCTACGCAAGTGCTTATTTATAATAAATTTATGTTTTTGTAAGAATATTTTATATTTTGGAAATTTTGATTTTTGTTCTATAACATGTGTAAATGTTGGTTTGATGTTAAAATTAATTTTGGGTATCTTGAAATATTAGGGAAGGTTGGAAGCAATTAGGGTTAAAATCTTGTAGTTGGGCTGAAGGAAAAGCAAATTAAAAAGAAAATTTGGATTGTGCAGTGCACGTCACGCACTGAATTATTTTTCTTCGTTCTTAAGATCTGAACTGAACTCCGATTCAGCCCTGATTTTTTCCTATACACTCGTAATGGAATATAATATCTCATTAAATTTTTAAAATTACACATGTGCTTGGTATCCATGGTTAGACCCATTTTTGTTGTGCGGGGTACCGATCTGACCCTATGGGTTCCACATCCGCCCCAACAGAATGTTATAAGAGCAAGGCTTAACTACACAAAACATGTTCATATTAGATATGTATTTGAATCTATAGGTATATATTTTAATTTAATTATGCATAAGTCATATTGGATATGTTTTGTATGTTTTAAATTAAAATTTTGACCTAATTAAATTAGTGACTTGATTGTCATAAATCTCCCATGATTAGGTGATTACTTTATTTTAAGGTATAGTATTAGTAATGTTGGAGCATTAATAGAAGGTCTATCTTGTCAATACGGAGATGAATGAGTTCTTACTACTTATATCCAAGATCGTCATTAGTGTGATGGTATAAGTGCTCGGAACTTAGGTCGCTCCGCTAAAAAATTAGATGTAGCGTGATGAGTTAACGCAATCAACCAATATCGTCAATAGTGTGAGGGTGTACATACAAAGCTCAATAGTGCACATTGACAAGTATACACCTAGAACACGTCTTAATCCAATATCGTCATTAGTGTGAGGATAAGAAGCGGTTCAGGACCAAACTATAAGTCACATGAAGTAATTGACCTTGGAGGTATACTTAATGAATTTATAAAGGCCAATATCGTCATTAGTATGAGGCTAGAGTAAATGTCATGGGATCCACTTTCCGCTATGAAATTTTGATAGTCAAATTTCTATTTTTCCGTGAAGAGAGATTACGAAATTACGTAAAGTAATAGGAATACACTAATAGATTTAAAATTCCATAATCAATTAGTGTTATTATTTTTGAATGAAAATCGTTCTGCTAATATTTAAATTGTTGTCTTGTAGATGGTTGTCACTAATCCATTGATGAAACTTTTGGATACCAATAAACTAAAAGGAGCTGAGACTATTTCGAATGGGAAATGAATATATGTATTGTCTTGAAGTTTGAAAAGTTGACTTATGTCACTGTCAAACCACTGCCTGTTGAAATCGATCATGCTGTGATATTTTCTATCGTACCGCAAGTGTACGATGTCAAGTTCTAGTAAATGATGAATATAAGTGTCGAACCCATAGGGATTGAAATCTAAATTACACTAAGTACAATAATTATTAACCTTAACTTTATTTAGACACAAAACTTTAATTTGATTAAATTGAAAAAGGTAAAAAAAAAGATAATTAAGAGCTTAAATGAATTTTAATGTAGTATCAGTGAGAAGATGAATTCTAGAGTCTGATTTCACCAAGCTTTCCACTATGTATTTACGATGCCAATTAACTATTATTTATCCACCCTATCTCCCGAGAAATAGCGAAAATATTGTTAATTTTCAAATTAAATATCCCTATAAAAATCCAATGATTAACAATTTATTAAGCCCTGTGATTATGTATTAACAGCTTTCAAGGAGTTATAGATTCTCCCGAATTCTATAAACTTCCTAGATTATATTTCCCAATTCCTACTTAAAATCTCCTCTCCCGAGTGAAAGATTTCAAACAAAACATCATCATATTTATGGCCAACAAATACGAAGCATTAAACACAGGAAAAAATAAACTGAATGAAAACTGAATAAAAGTATTCGGCAGCTAATGCATAGTCTCAAACATTAGGCTATATCAAACTCTAGAACAAGAGATTTGGTTCATGGCTGAATTAGAACACAACAGAAATTGTATCCAAAACATAATAATAATTAGAAGATTATGAAGAAGAAAATAAGAGAATGAAACCTGAATCAAATTCCTTATGTTTCCAGACTTCACCGCCTTGTCTCATTCCTTCTGCTTTGATCTCTTTTTTTGGAAGTATTCATTTTTATGTTTAGAAATTTGTTGTTGTGTTTAAAACGGCACCCCCAGGGTTTCGACGTGATGTTTAATTTATAGAAAAAAAAACCCCCGAGTCGTTCTGCGCATCTTGTGGATCCCTAATGTATCAAAATGCTCGCCGCGGTGCCAAATCCTTTGGAAATTTTATGGAATGTTGGTGCCGCAGTGCCAGAAGGATGGCGTTGCGGCGCTAGTACTTATTTCAGGATGACTTGGCTTCTTTCATTTATGCTTTCGTCGCATGCTTCAGTCGCATCCGTAAGTTCTCAAAACCCGTATGTTAGTCCAGAATCCACACTTTTAATGCTTCCTATTAACAAAAGCCAAACAACTTCAAAATACATTAAATTACATGGAATCTAACAAAATAATAAGCTGAAGATGCGAGAATAAGTGTGTATAATTCACACTTATCAAACACCCCCGAACTTAAGATTTTGCTAGTCCCGAGCAAAAGACTAAATAAAAAACATAAATGAAATTAAACAAATAGAATGATAAAATTAACTAAGCCACTTTCGTAGGAACCACGATTACATTTAGCTCATGCAACAAGTCTTTAAACCCCTAGGCGATCCCTAGTGGACGAGTTATAGTCTCGTGAGGGTTTACATAAACAACACCCAAAAACGTCATGCGATGCACATGCAATTATGCAACAGAAGAAAAAATTGACAAAGAAATAACAGAAGTTTTAGGAACTCTGGTGTAGGCACTACATTTTTGCATGTAAGTCCCGATGATGAGTCTCATATGGAGACACTACCTCTTAGGCACGGACGTCGGAAGGGAAGAGTCAATAATTGACACATTGTTGGAATTAATTCGTTTGTTTATGCTTCGGGTTTGCTTGTTGGACTTCCGTTTTAAAACACACCCTTGGCCCAAACCCCCACAAACCACACAGCAAGCCCACACATCACTAAGACACACACCAAGCCCATCTCACCCAAGCCCAATCCAAGAAATAATTAAAACATATTTAAAACACAAATTAAATTAAATTAAATTAAATCCAATTAAAATCCAATTAAATTAAATTCCAGATTTAAGCAAATCTCTTCCTAATTTAAATAAATTACCTACGAATTTAAATATATTCCCCCACCTAAATAAAATTATCCTTTCCTTTTTTAACTAATTAAATCCATCCCTAATTTAATTGATTTGTTTCCTTTTTAAAACTCATGCATAACCCTAATTGACAACTATAAAAATAACACAAAATGCAACCCTAAGGCTCTAGACTCTGACGGTAAAACACAAAAGAAAACACTCATACTGCCTCACCAAAACGAAAGCCAAACCTTGCCTCAATCTCGGCCATCCCACAAAGACACACGAACACACTGCCAGCCCACCCGTCAATGCACAGACACGTCCCACTCTTCCTTCATGGCTAGTCTTCACCGACACAAACAAAACACCAAATACCCATCAATCCTACACGCACTGACCGAATAGCAACAAACAAAAGAAACCCCCCTGCAAGCAATAACCTTCAACACGTAAGCCCCTCACGCCCATTGTAGGCACTGCATTTTTGTATATAAGTCCCGATGATGAGTCTCGTATGGAGACACTACCTTTTTAGATTGTGGAAGCCGCGGGAAACGGACGTCGGAAGGGAAAAGTCAAGAATTGACATCATTTTTGGATTTAACTCGTGGATTAGCTTCAGGTTCGCTTGTTGGACCTCCGTTTCAAAGCACACCCTTAGCCCCAAACCTCACAAGATACACCAAGCCCATACCCCACTAAACCAACATCCAAGCCCACCAAATGGTCCAAAGTCACGCCTAAACAAGACTCAAAGTCACGCCAACACCTCCCTAAATAACAAAAATCACATTAAACACGTGCATAAATCAAGCCAAATCCACTTCCTAAATTAAATAAATCTCATGGATCCCTTGCCTAAATAAACCAAATCTTATCCTTAACTAAAGAAGAATAAATCAAAATAAATCAAATCACTTCCCTATTTAAAAGATTTCCTTATCCCATACTAATTTAAAAAGATATCTCATTAATGCACCAAGCCTTTTCCTTCCCAAACAAGGTAAACCCCACCCCATTGCCTATAAAAAGAACCATTCACCACACATCTAAAACCTAGAGCTCATACACATAATATTCTCACAAGAAAAAATCAGAGCACATTCACGCAAATCACAAGAAATTATGCCCTTCATTGCACGCATACACTCCCCATTGGCCTTCACCATTTGCCGTCCATAAGCCTTGCCCATTCACGTACCAAGCATCCATCCCTCCTTCCACGCACCTACTAACCTCACTCAAAACCATTCACGCATTAGCCACCTAAAACCTACTCATGTAAGCTGCTCTCTGACCTAGCACAATCAACGCACCAGCCTCCACTCACTAGCCCCCTAACCAGTCAACAAAATCAGCGCCACATAACCCTTCATCCGGTAAACTCCATGGACATAACCTCCTCCACAAATAGCCCAAATAACTGCATTTCATCACTCCAAACTGCACGCATAAAGAACCCAAATAGCCGCATATCATCGCTCCAAACTGCCCTCCATGCACTACCCAAAAATCGAACACACAAACCCCCTTACTGCCCAGTTCAGCCGCACCATAAAACCCGCTAAACAGTCACATATTAGACCCTTAAAACAGTCTAAAGACCGCAGCCTTTAATCCTCCAAAAACTACCAAAAACAGTCCTTTATTACCTTAAACAGTGACTAGAAAAATATAACATAAACAGTAGTGAAATGGAGCGAAAACAGCAGCCCAGACAGCGAAACAGCGAGGAAAAACGTTGGATTAGTGAACCAGAAAAGTTGTGGAACATCAACCCTTTCGACGGCCGTGTAACGCGGTTTCAATAGACGACAAAAAAGGTTAGACCTGAGGGCACCCTTTTTACTTCTTATCTTTCGTTTCTTTATTTATTTTAATATATTATCGCATGAGAGTCATTTGTTGAGGCATGATGTGAATTCCGGATGAACGGAATGTGTGTTCTCTTTTGTGGTATATCGGATGGAAACTCGGACGTAAATTCCGTAGCCGAATCCGAATGGACGGTAGTGCGGTTTGCACTCGGGATACAACGCCACGTACCACTGAGAGACACGCGTATTTAGTTTATCCAACCATGTATTTGAGCATGATTAGGTTCTAGTACGTTATTTATCTTTGTAAGCATGATTTAGTTTAGTATGTTATTTATCTTTAAGCATGATTTAGTCGTTTATTTTTAAGCATGATTAGTTATTTATTTTGCATTTGGAATTTGCATTATATTTATATTGTTATTTTTTTTTCCGCATTATATGATTGAAGCATGTTCATGGGATTGCCGTGTGTTATTGTGTGTTTGCCGTGGTGGTAACTTACTTTTCAAGCATGCAAACTTAGACATAGGATTTATTTTTTAGATATAGGTTGTTCTTGAACATGTTGCGTAGATTCGGTTAGTTTATTGCACAAATCACATCATTACAAGTGGCATAAGTAAGGGACCATTCCGAACACAACGGTTTGAGGTCTTCCCATGTGAGGGGTGAGTGCGGCCTTAAATCTTTGTCCCAGTTCACACTGGGTGGCGACTCCATTTTGTTCTCCGATTTAGTCTCCCGTAGGCTATTTCGTACTCCCGACTAGGCCGCGAGCCTAGAACAGCGTCATCAATTTCTGTGTCCTACAGTCTGGCGACTCCACTGGGGATAGAGAATTGGCCCCGAAATAATATCTTGTAATGATTGTGATTTGTGCATTAGTTAATCGTGTTTACCGTGGGTTGAAAGGGGTTTAATCAAAGGCACTTTTAAGGCTAGGTAATGGTTTGGTGTCTTCCTTCATTCACTACCTTTCTATAAGGAAAAGCTGTGAAGGCACCTAGATAATCATGTACTTGTAGCTTATTGTGATGGACTAATTTGGAGGACTCATTGTTTATTCCTGTCACCATGCGATAAGAGCCTAAGACACTTGGGTATTTAAGAGAGTTCGCTCCACACTCTCTCTGGGAATCTACAATGGGAATTCCATTCGACAGTTAGTCACACACCGTAACTCGTTGGCACGTACCGTAAGGTATAAAAAAGTGTGTTCACTTGGTCGCTTGAACCCTTGAGTGGGGAGTCATAGTTGTGGACAATCCTTCGTTAGCGAGAGCCTTTGTCCGTACTCCCGTAAACCCACATGTGAACCTTAGTCGTAGAAGTAGTAGAAATTATTTTGTATGTTGATGTTTTGCGCCGTCGTCATTTGGATCCAGTTGGACCTTTTGTCAAAAGATGTGAGCTTGTTGGGCCATTTAAACTGGGACGAGTTCGTGTCCTTTGACAGTTGGGTCAAAAGCTTCTAAAATGCCAATGGGCCATCTTATGTTTGGGCCTCTTATCATTTGAAGTTGTTTAGCCATGTTATCGCAAAAGTGTAAACTTGTTAGGCCTTTTTCAACTAGGACAAGTTTGTACCTCGCAACAGTATGATTAAATACTTTAAAATGGTAATGGGCCGACTTATATATTCCATGCATTGCACGCATTTCATGCATCTCACGCATCTACACACATCACGTTAACCCCGTGTCTTAAAAGCCATCATAGATATCCGTTGGGTTAGAAAAAACGATTTGTCAAGAAGAGTTTAGCAACATGGATATCGAGAAAAGGAAGCCGAGAAACAGAAAATTTTACGGCAATGATAGAAAGACCATGTTGGGCCCGAAAAAAAAAAGAGAAAAAAAAATTAAATAAAAATTTGTTTGTTTTTAGCCCTTGATAGTTAGACATAAGTCCAATGATGAAATCGTTTGCTTTAGGGTGAAATCTTCGAAACGATAAACTCTTGATGTGCTTTTATATGATACTTTGAGTGATTGATCTATGTTAGACTCGTAAGCACTTCACTACAGGTTCTTAGTGGTGAAAACCTGAGTAGTTGGCAAGGTGACTAGTTAAAAAAATTGTAGGTCGGTGAATGACCGTTTGCTTAGATGTCTATCTTGATTTGCTTATGCTACGATATAATAATAAGGTTGGAAACAAAGAAAAAGTCTCTGCAATGAAAAGAAAGAAGAAATAGACCGCCTATAACCGATAAACATGAAGCTACCCATGGGCGAGTATTAGGACCACCATGAGGAGAAATGCTACCTTAAAGGGTAGGTGTGTCAAAAAAAATAGAAAAAGAAAAAGAAAAAGAATGAAAAAAACGAAAAGAAAAAAACAAGAAAAAAGAAGAAGACCATATCATGTTGAGTATGACGAAGTTGTCACAGAATGTGATTAAGACATCCAGGTTGGTTAGACCCACCGATCCGATTCTCCGAGACGAAATCATCGAGTTGGCTTACTTAAGGAATAATTTGTGAAAGAGCCTTGGCACACACACACTAGGAGTCTAGTTCGGATCACCTATTCAGACGATCGGAGTTGAGTGTATCAAGTACTTTGAAGGTTCTCTGGTTTTGACATGAAGCATTCGTTGAGGACGGAAATATGTTTAGCTATCAGGATTATCTCGTGCGAGACAATACAATATGTTGAAATGAATCATCACATCACTAGTATCAGTCTTGCCGGGTATGGCACTCTGGGGGCGAGGCCCACATCTTTACCAATATTAGTCTTGCCAGGTAATGGCACTACGGGGGCGAGGACCATATCAGTATCAGTTTGTGGCGAGGCCCCCATCGGTATCAGCATGCTGGCGAGGCCCATATCAAACTGCCACCAAAACTACCACCGAAATAGCCACAAACCTTCACTAAAAACAGCCCCTGAAACTGCACTGCAATAACTGAAAATACACCCCCAAAAAACATCCCAAACACCGTAGAACAGTGACCAAAAAATACAATGAAAATAGTAGCAAAACAGAGTAAAAATAGCAGCCCAAACAGCGAACCAGCGGAAGGAAATGTTGAACCAGTAAACTAGAAGAGTTACCGGAGTGTTAGCCCTTTCGACGGCCTTGTGACACACCTCCAAGAGTCGCCATAAGAGGTTAGACCTGAGGGCACCTTTCTTATTTTTTTTCATTCATCTTTTAATTATTTAATGAATTTCCTTCGCATGAGAGTCATTGGTTAATGTGTGTTGTGGCCAATGGATCAATGGAAAATATGTCGTCTTTTATGGTATATTGGATGGAAACCTAGACGTAAATTCCGTAGATGAATCCGACTGGACGGTAGTGCGGTCTGTACTTGGGAAACAACCCAGGGTCGAGGCCCACATCAGCATCGGTTTTGGGGATGAGTCCCGGGGGCAAGGCCCACATCAGCATCAGTTTTGGGGACGAGTCCTAGGGTCGTGACCCATATCATCAGCAGTTTTGGGGATGCGTCCCAGGGTCGTGACCCACACCATCAGCAGTTTTGGGGATACGTCCTAGGGTCGTGACCCACATCAGCATCAGTTTTGGGGATGAGTCCCGGGGGCGAGTCCCACACCAGCATCAGTTTTGGGGATGAGTCCCAGGGTCGTGACCCACATCATCAGTAATTTTGGGGATCAGTCCCAAGTTCGTGACCCACATCATCATTCTTGGGGATGAATCCCAGGGTCGATGCCCATATCAGCATCAGTATCAGTTTTAGGGATGAGTCCCAGGTTGAGACCCACATCACATCAGTATCAGTTTTGGAGATGAGTCTCAGGGATGAGGCCCACATCCACATCAGCATTAGTATCAGCAGTTTTAGGGATGCGTTCCAGGGTCGTGACACACATCATTAGTAGTTTTTGGGATGCGTCCCAGGGTCATGACCCACATCAGCATCAGTTTTGGGATGAGTCTAGGGGGCGAGGCCCACACCAGCATCAGTTTTGGGGATGAGTCCCAGGGTCGTGACCCACATCATCAGTAGTTTTGGGGATGCGTCTCAGGGTCGTGACCCACATCATCAGTCTTGGGGATGAGTCACAGGGTCGAGGCCCACATCAGCATCAATATCAGTTTTAGGGATGAGTCATAGGGTGAGACCCACATCACCTCAGTATCAGTTTTGGAGATGAGTCTCAGAGTTGAGGCCCACATCCACATCAGCATCAGTATCAGCAGTTTTGGGGATGCGTCCCAGGGTCGTGACCACATCATCAACAGTTTTGGGGATGCGTCCTAGGGTCGTGACCCACATCATCAGCAGTTTTGGGGATGCGTCACAGGGTCGTGACCCACATTGTCAACGTTATCGGGATACGTCACAGGGTCGAGGCCCCCGTTGTCAGTTGCAGTTATCGGGATGTGTCTCAGGGTCGTTGGCCCCCTACATCATCATTTTTGGGGATACGTCCCAGGGTCGTGACCCACATTGTCAACGTTATCGGGATACGTCCTAGGGTCAAGGCCCCCGTTGTCAGTTGCAGTTATCGAGATACGTCCCAGGGTCGTTGGCCCCCTACATCATCAGTTTTGGGGATGCGTCTCAGGGTCGTGACCCACATTGTCAGCGTTATTGGGATGCATCCCAGGGTTGAGGCCCCAATTTTCGGTTGCAGTTAATTGGATGCATCCCAGAATCGAGGTCCACTACGTCATCAACTCAGCTCGAATCAACAGGCAAGTCAAGTGGCAGCTGGCGAGCCAGGTAAGTAAAAATGCATTGCACAAACATTGATAGGATTGTCATTGTCACTCACTACACAAGTCCCATCAAAGTGGGGGCGACTGTAGGCACTCCATTCTTACATGTAAGTCCCGATGATGAGTCTCATATAGAGACACTACCTCTTAAGTTGCGGAAGTCGCGGGAAACGGACGTCGGAAGGGAAGAGTCAAGAATTGACACATTGTTGGAATTAATTTGTTTGTTTATGCTTCGGGTTTGCTTGTTGGACTTCCATTTTAAAAAACACCCTTGGCCCAAACCCCCACAAACCACACACCAAGCCCAAACATCCCTAAGACACACACCAAGCCCATCTCACCCAAGCCCAATCCAATAAATAATTAAAACATATTTAAAACACAAATTAAATTAATCCAATTAAAATCCAATTAAATTAAATTCCTGATTTAAGCAAATCTCTTCCTAATTTAAATAAATCACCTACCAATTTAAATATATTCCCTCACCAAAATACAATTATCCTTTTCTTTTTTAACTAATTAAATCCATCTCTAATTTAATTGATTTGTTTCCTTTTAAAACCCATACATAACCCTAATTGACAACTATAAAAATAACACAAAATGCAACCCTAAGGCTCTAGACTCTGACGGTAAAACTAAAGAGAAAACACTCATACTGCCTCACCAAAACGAAATCCAAACCTTGCCTCACTCTCGGCCATCCCAGAAAGACACACGAACACACTGTCAGCCCACCCGTCAATGCACAGACACGTCCCACTCTTCCTTCATGGCTAGTCTTCACTGACAAAAACAAAATGAAAAATACCCATCAATCCTACACCCACTGACCGAATAGCAAAAAACAAAAGAAACCCCCTGTAAGCATTAGCCTTCAACACGTAAGCCCCTCACGCCCATCCTCAAAAAGCAGCCCACACACAATCCACAAACACGAGCCACCTTCAAAAGCCACCTAACCCTAACTCAAACCCTCAACTGCAAGCCTAGCCACCTGACAACTCACGCCACATAAATTGATCACACTAACCCTACCTTCAACGCATAAAAACCCTTCAACAGCCCACTACCTTCAATGCATAAACACCCCCTTCGAACAACCCACTACCTTCAACGCCATTACCCCTTCAACAGCCCATTGCTTCATGCCACACACCCTTCCAAACAGCACACTGCTTCACGCCATCACCTTCTTCAAACAGCCCCTTGCTTCATGCCAAAATAGTAACCAATACAACCTTATTCACGCACAAACTGCCACCGAAACAGCCACAAACCATCACTGAAAGCAGCCCATGAAACTGCACTGCAATAACCAAAAATACACCCCCAAACACCATAAAATAGTGACCATAAATATAGTGAAAACAGCAGCAAAACGGAGTAGTAAAAAGCAGCCCAAACAGCGAAACAGTGGAAGGAAATGTTGTGAACCAGTAAACCGGAAGAGTTGCGGAGTGTTAGCCCTTCCGACGGCCTTGTGATGCTCTTCCAATAGTCGACATAAAAGGTTAGACCTGAGGGCACCTTTCTTATTTATTTTCATTCATCTTTTAATTATTTATTGAATTTCCTTCGCATGAGAGTCGTTGGTTAATGTGTGTTGTGGCCGTTAGATGAATGGAAAATGTGTCGTCTTTTATGGTATATAGGATGGAAATCCATACGTAAATTTCGTAGCCGAATCCGAATGGACGGTAGTGCGGTCTGTACTTGGGAAACAACTCCACGTACCACTTGAGCAAATGGCATATCTTTTACTTTATTTTATCTTGTTTGTTTATTATTCACATTTTATATTCCGTCTTTTACTTTCCGCACGTTACTTGCTTATGTATTGATGATATAGTGCGCATGGGCTTAGTATGTTGGTCTAAAGGTTCTCTATTTAAGGGAAGAAAAGTCTAAAAGGATACATTACGATAATACTTTGTCGCGCCGGACGAAGTGTGTTTGATTGAATGTGAGATATGTTTAATCGAGAAATGAAGTCCTATATTTTTGTATTTACTTTCTATGCATTGTGATGTAATGCGCATGGGCTTAGTATGTTGGTCTAAAGGTTCCCTATTTGAGGGAAGAAAAGTCCAAAAGGCTACCTTTACAACAATACTTTGCCGCGCCGGACGAAGTGTGTTTGATTGAATGTGAGATATGTTTAATCGGACATACGGAGTTCCACATTATTGTCTTGTTCATTTGTATGCATTGTAATATAATGCGCATGGGCTAACTAGGGTGGATTAAAGGTCCTCTATTCGAGGGAAATGACTGAAGGTTACCTTTACCACAATGTTTTGCCACGCCTTTTATTATGTCATTTACCATTTGCATATCATTGCTTTATTTACACATGCATTGCATTCTAGTGCGAATGGTCTAACTAGGGTGGATTAAAGTTCCTCTATTCGAGGGAAATTCCTAAAGGCTACCTTTACCATGATGTTTTGCCGTGCCGGACGAAGTATGTTTGATTGGATGTAAGCATGTTTAATTAGGCGTACGAGGTCTCATATTATGTATTTGTTCCTTCGCATATTTGTTCATGTTGCAATAAATTCCCTTTCTTTTGTAATCCCGTTCGAACGCGTCCAAGAACACACTTTGAATGCATGCTCTCGGTCCTTCTCCGTTCGAACGCGTTTACGAACGCTCCAGGAACGAGCTTTCACCTGTTACATCCCATTTCGTGCATGCTTGTTTCTTCCATTATATTCTCATACAGTTGGACAATTATGACCAATAGCATCACCATTTGTACAGATCATGGTGTTTTTGTATAAATTAACTATGTGACAAAAGAGATTGCCCTTCTATCATTTGTAATTAGATTACCAAGATGTATAAATGATAAGGTCCTTATGATTTGTTCTAGATTGAGATGATATGAGACAGTATCAATCCACGAAGGTTTAATCATTAAATATCCCTAGTCGGAGTATTATCGAGATTGGACATCGATAATGCGTAAAAGACTAGTATTACACTTGTGCGCGTTTTGGGAGTATAACGACATAGTTCTCATATATTTGGGTATAGAATACTCATGCAAGTATAATAGGAGGTTGTGTTTACCGATGGTACGGAACAGCTTCTCTCTGGATAGACCCCTCGGAATTCCATTGGTAGTATGACTATGTGTCTATGGAAGTCCGAATTAGGGTAGGTGTATTTGGTCTTAACCTGAGACTTGCACCGCTAATACTTGCGACAATCAATATACTTTGGTTTTGGTCGTCTAGGGCTTTAACAGGTTCTGTGTACGCCTCTTCTGGGTATATTGAGAATCGTAGTACATTGGGTGTGATGTCAAGATGGATATATCACTCCAGTCATAGTGGAGATGATGATCACGTAGGATACGGAACTGGTGCTCTTTTATGCTGCAGCTATCGGGATATTATTACTATGTCATGTTTATCCGATTATAGAGACTAGTTACCAAAGATCTGTTATGTGATTCGTACAGGGCAGACACAATTCCAGCCCCAGGCCTAGCACGTGACATCCGATACTGGATCGTAATACGCAATACTACGTATACTACGCCTGATAAAGATTACATATTCCTTTAAGAATATTTCTGGAGAATTGGGTAGGCACGGTGCTTTACTAGAAGCCAACCATGTCTTGTAAATCGGTAAAAATGTAGTACTAGGTACGTACTGTTGGACAAAATGACCCATAGCGTCACTATTTGCACAGATCATTGTGTTGTTGTAGCAAATTAACTATGTGACAAGGAAATTGCACTCTCATCATTTGTGATTAGATCACCATAGATATATAAATGAAGAGAGGTCCCTATGATTAGTTCCTGGATTGAGATGATATGAGACAGTATCAGTCCACGAAGGATTAATCATTAAATATCCCTAGCCGTAGTATTATCGAGACTGGACATCGATAATGCGGTAAGGGCCAGTATTGCACTTGTGCGCGTTTTGAGGGCACAACGGCATAGTTCTCATATATATAAGTATTGGATACTTGTGCAATGCGATAGGAGGTCGTGTTGTTGGTTTTTCTAAGGTCCCAAGATCAAATCAAG
>SKCR01002504.1:0-27761 GCA_019454045.1 Zanthoxylum bungeanum
CTAAAAAAATTAAAAATTCCTTCAAATTTCGGGTAATTTCAGAAATTATCCAAAACTTTTAAAAATTGCAAAAACGCTCAGCAGATGCACTGTTGTCTCGATTTTTAGGGTAAAAATTGAGCTTCCTGAAATCCAATTGAGTTGAAATTCTCCAGATTTGTTAATTTACATGTCAATAACATTCTACAAAAGTTTCATCTAAAAATAATAATATCGGTCATTATTTTATGTAATAAATCAAAACAAGTTCAAGTGGATCCCATAACTCATTTAGGCCATTATTTTCATTAAAGCACAAAATCATAGTCTCTAAAACCACTGTTGGGTTTCATATCACATTCGGAAGCGATCAAATAAAACATATTTGATTTATTTAAACTCAATTAACCGATGGATCAAGATTTTGATATTTTTAACAAAAATCACATCTCATTAAATTACATATAAAATATATAATTTACATTAAAGTAAATTATAACTTATGCAACGCAGTCTTCATTAATCTGAAAAATCCACCAAGTGCTTCAAGTGTAGCATCTCTAGAATTTACACATGAATTCCTTCAACGAACGGAGTAAAACTCTTATTGGGATCTTGTATTCAAGAATCTCTTTGTAACATTAGGATTTCTCTCTTCAATCTTTCATATGAGAATGTAACCACAAATAATGAAGTAAGACCTCCTTTATATAGGCCTCAAAAATCCTAAAGAGACGAGGATAATTCAATTTGAATTTATGTATGATTTGTTAAATAGAAAATTAATTTACTATCTTTTGTCTCATTTAGGATGTTAGGTCCATATTAACTAATTAACCCATGATTAATTTTCATAATCTTAGACTATATAATTATCATTATATTTAATGATTATTTTTGTGGGATAGTGTCCTACATGCACACAATAGAGAGGCACATAATACAAGTTCTAATCATACAAACTTCCCAAAAAATAACACTAGTTCCTTTCAAGTCCTTGGCGGCACAAACTTCACTTCCTTTGCTTTTCATCTCACTTGGGGGTGAAGGCCTGAAACAAATTAAACAACCACAAGCAATTAATTAATTAATTAACTCACTAACTCACTCATTTATTCAACAAAAATTAACAAGATTCAATAGATGAGAACTTCTTCAACTTACAGCAAAAATGGTGGCATGTCCAGGATCAGCAAGGTGAGCAATGAGATTGTCAATGGGGCCAGTGCCAGTGTAAATGTGTTGGAACCATGCACCTAACACAGCCAACATAGCCAATCTACCATTCTTAATCTCCTTAGTCCTCAATTCCTTGATCTTCTCCGGGGACCCGGATCCCCAGCCAAGCGGGTCAAACCAAAGCCCACCTGGGTACCCAACATCGGTTCCGGTGAGCTTGTTGTTGGGGAAAATTGGGTCAGTATTTACACAGCCTGGCTTTAAAATGTCAGCCCACCGTCTGCCCTCGGCCCAGCCAATCAAAATGAGCTCAACAATGAACAGAGTGGTGGTATCAGTGAAGTATTCTTGCTCCCCAGCTGTGTACCAGGAAGGAGTGTTCAATATTCCAAGCTTTGTTAACAATTCCGGAATAAAAATTCCTGCAGCTCCCAACATTGCCCATCTGCAGTGCACGAGTTCCGATTGCACGTTCCATCTCAGTGTCTCAGGATCAGATCCTGTAAACCAAAGCCATTAATATAATCAATCAGCATTTTTAAAAGTAATTAATTAATTACTGTTCACTTCTGTATTAGCTTTTAATCTTACCAAGACCAAGAGGATCAAAACCGAAGTCTCCAGGGAGGCTGCATGCAAAACACAAGATTCAAGTAATATAAATTAACACCCTTAATTTATAACCTACAGGCTTCGCCCTTGGAACAAAATATATATAAAAGACAGAACCTGCCATCAAGCCATTCAGGAGGAGTGCTGCCTGGGAACCAGAGAGGCCTGTCAGGATCAGCTGCAACTGCACTCACAGAAACAGATCGTGTTCCAGCTGGGGTTACATATTTTCTTAGTTTCAGCTTTTTCCCAGACCCACCAAGGAAAGAAGCCTTTGTTGCTCCCACAATAAATCCACTCTTCTGGGAACTGCAAATGCAAAGTTAATTAATTAATTAAACCATCACATTGTTTTATGATTAAAATTACATTTGATTGAAATTAATTAATGAACTTGCTTGCCTGGGGGATGAGATGGCTGCGACAGCAGGGGAAGCACAAACAGAAGCCATTATTATCAGGCAAATATTTTTGACTGGTGTGTGTCAAAATGAAGAGATACACAAACTTGTTAATGTATGTAGGGGCTTATCCTGAAGGATAGCCGAAGGGATCTCCAATTGGCTTTGGTAATGCCATGTGGCACACAGAATCTGATGCCTTGTTCCTCCACCTCGTATTTCTCTGAATCTCCAGCTGGTGGTTCATATTGCAAGTTCATGTGCCCCATGCATCAAAATATCGGCTTGTATCCCTGTAAATGCAATTTTTGTCTTTTTTTTTTTATTTAAAAATTGTAATTTTTTTTTAAAAAATATGAAAAATCATTAAATTATAATTTTTAAATATTTTGTCATCCTTTTCTACCAGCTTCTAGGTTTATCTTTTCTTTAAACTGGACTTTCAATTAGCCCACAAGTTTTAAGGGCCTAACTCAGGCTTGTGTTACTCAGAATCAAGCCCAACCCATTGATAATATCTGGGCTCCATTGGGCTATAAAGATATGCTTATGCTTGTATAATCGTACCCTCTCAAAAAAAGGGTCATTCTCTCTCATTTTGATTCTAACAAATAAAAGATTAAGAGAGAAAAAAAAAACTTATGTATTTACGTTCAATCAATAAATGATATGTGTCTAGTTATTTTTCTTCCTATATTTTGATTGTTTATTTTCAAAATAATTGAAACACGTGTCATTCACTTATTAAATGGTTCTATAAGGATCGTCTTCTTTTTCTTTTAAACTTTTCCATGGACAGTATTCAAAGAAAAAAAAAATCTTGGACAGCTTGCAAACCACAACTTAGTTCTTATCTTAATTTGTGAGGCAAAATCATAACACCCATTTGCACATCTTTGAACCCACAACCACATACTCTTGTGTCTTTATCCATCCACTTGCACTAGCAATTTTTTAGGGCAAACAAATCAAAACATTTATTCTTGTTACAAATTTCAAAGCTTTGAATATCCATGTACTATCCTTCTCCCCACTCTATAAATTTTGCTAGGGAAAAATGGACAGTGATACTAGTTTAAAAATTTTGAAACCCTAATGAAGCTAGGGCTTGCATTCTTATTCCTTGTTTTCCAAGTTAATTATTTTTATTTGTAAACAAAAGAGTTGTTTCATAGCAAACATAATATATGTTTTGCAAATGGTGGTGAAAATGATTATGCAAAGCCATAATTATGTTTTCCAGTTGCAAGCAAAACAAGTTTAAAGAGATAAATGCATAATCATACAGTTTCCTCTACATGGTAAAGAACAGACCACGATCCACTTTGCTAAATATTACCACCAATATTGTCACATTATTGGCCACACATTTTGCAAATGTATATTTAACTTTAACCACTGGCTGAAGCCAAGTTTAGATATTAAAGGATTAATCAAATTAATGGCAGTTAGAATTTACATATATGTGGTGTAATTAGTGAATGTTTCAAGTCTAACAACAAAATCAAAGCATGTTTTGATAGAATATGGCAATCTTTTAATTTGCAAGTGATGATGATCAACTTAAAAGCTATGGATTCCTATTCTACTTTTCCATGCTGCTAGCATGTGCTTGCTAATTAGTACTGTAATTATGTCTTATGAGAATTATATCAAAGAAACAGTCTGCTAATCAAACACAAAGAGAGAGCCAGCATTCAAAATTAATTATAACTTACAATACCTTATACAAAGGAAAGTGGGTTCAATTTTTTCTCTTTTTTTCCTTTTTTTTTTTTTTTGATATTGTTAAACGGTATAATGATAAATCCCAATTTGAAATCCAACCGAGATATCTAGCGAACATGAGTCCGGAAATCTACTCCTACCTTTCATGAGAGATCTACTCCCACTTCTCAAGAGATATCTAAATGTAACTTGAGCTTGTGGAGTCTGGAAGTTAAAATGGGGTCAATCAAACCACCATCAACAAATAATTTTCCTTTTTTCTTTATTCCATTATGTTCCTTTATCATTTTTCTTCAGTTGCGGAGTCAACAAGCGAAGACACAGTCCTTGGCATCATTGACTTGTGAGGCTCCTTAATTATACATGGAGTTCTGAAAGTACTAAATAATGCAACATTCGGGTTGCTATAACTACTGTAACAACTTTGCCAAACCTCAAAAGGTAAGATTATTGTGTCGGATTCTTCTTTTGTTGGCCCCGAATTTGAATAATTGTGCTGTTTAATGATAAGTTTAGTGTTCGTACCACTTCATTATTTGGTTTGATATAATTGTAAATACCATTAATGGCAAATCTAGCAGCTGATGAGTAGATTGCAAGATCTGCTAATTAAAACTGGGATTGTTGGAACATCAATTAATCTTCAGTTTTTGGATGTGCAGTGAAAGTGGGCAAAAATGTTGCAGCTGACCCAAATTAGAGGCACCACAGTCACCTAACTTTGTAGGGTCAATACCCTCTAGTGCTTCAATGGATTAAAGGCACTATTGGAATTGCAATTCTTGTTCAAATATCAACATCTTTATCAATAAGTGAGATGACAAATACTTGTTCAGTGGCTGCAGTGCCTGGTTTTATTTGGGTCCCCTACTGGTTTTGTGAAAAGCTTCATTACTACTCTTTTTTTTTTTCAATGGAGATCACCATTAGTCCATAAGCATTCTGATAAGTTATTATCAAAACATTTGGGACACTTTAAGAGCTTTTGATAAAAATCAAATCATAGAGAAACCATCAACATTCAACACCATTTCTTGTACAAGAAGCAGCCTCTAATTAAAAGTTGAAAAATGATTAATCATATGAATTTTATTCAGCTGACCTCATGACTCTATCCCCAAATGTGATGTATGAATAAAAATGTTTCATCATAGTGAAAAAGGATTGAAATTGACTAATAAAGAAAAAATAATAATTGAAATAAACAAAACCACTATTTTAAACAAGGGATTCTTAATTCTTAGTATTGAAAGAGTGCTACTCATGAATAAATATAATAATCGTTAGACATTTCTTAACCTAAAATTACATATCCATATGCACAAAATTTTCTTTATATGCAAAATATGGGGAACGTCTTGATATACGCAGCCTTGTTATAATTATAAAATACCAAATATTATATGCAGATTAGATACAGCATAATGTATAGCCCATCTGACTAGAATTATATACTTATCATGGAATCGTACGTAAGCAATATCATCAATTTAATTAATTAATGACTAAACCTAAACTCAACCATCCATTACTTTGTTAAAATAATTACCTGGTGAAATACTCCATTACTGACATAATTACTTTCTTACCAAGTCGTGATTCAGTTTCCTAAAGCTGAAACATGCACATGATCAAGAGACAACATTAATTTTAGTGGCGCTAATCCAAGTTCCATTTCTTTAATTCTGCAGGTATTCCAAAATTAGGGTTTAGGGTTTTTTCCTTAATTGAATAAATTTTTATTTTATTTTTGAAAAAAATGGAAAATTGGATTAAATGAATAGCCATTAGGTGACGTTCAATAAGATTAGATGCCGACCAAGCATGAGGATTTTGTTTTTAATACATGGCATGATGCATATGGCTTGCTAACCCAATAAACCTAATCCGGTATCCTTTCAATTTCTCTTCAAGAATATTGACATGTAGGTCTTTTGGACGGCCACGTATCATCATCATTTTGTGTTTGTTTGTTACATCGTAGTCACTAGTCATTCTTATAAATAAATAAATGGATCGCTAAACGATGACGTTTTTTTAACACTAGTTTCTATCGTGATTCTTGCATGAACTAATAAGACGGCAGAAAGGCCTCAATGGCTGTATTAATCAAACCTAATATTTGCCACGCCTTTTCTTAAATTAATTTATATATGTTTCAGATTGAGTTATTAATCAATCATTGTTTTTCTTAAAAAAATATATATTATATAATAGTGGTATCATGTCACTCATATAATAATCAATAATATATTGTTACACGTGTTAAGCAATAAAAATATAACTAAATAAATGATTATGTTATATAATTATTGATTGATAATACCACGTCACTCATACAATAATAATATCAAAGAATTACTCCAATTTTAAATGAGATTTAGCTATATTATGGCCTTATATATATATATATATATATATATATATATATATATATATAATGAGATTCAGGTTCGGACATCCGGATGTGTGTTTTTTAATAAAACAACATTGCTTTATTTATTAACTTATAAAACAACGTTATTTTATTGAAGAAAACATGCATCCGGATCATACGGACGTGTGTGTATATATATAAATAATAATTTTACACAATTCAAGAATGTGAAATTATTACAGAGTTGCTGAAAAAGTTACATTAAATAATACATTAGTTTTGAAGAAAATGAACCATAATACCCCAGCTAGTAGTGTAGCTTGTGTTGAGGTTAACTTCACTTAACATGCACGTTATGGATGTCCCAAAACTAGCGGGCAATAAGCAATCTTATACATGTACTTTCACTTTTATGTTTCAACTCCTTCAGATTAAAAATTACACCACCCATTATTGGAAATTAGAAGCTGCTTCTAGAACCTATTTCCCTAAAATATTTTCTACAACATGGGGTTGGTTTAATTTTGAAACTATTTTTAACCTAACAAATTTTTGGAATTTTGATTAATAAATTATTATGCAATGATCTGAAATTCCATTACTGAAGATTATATATATATATATTTTTTTTGAAAGGATAAGCACAAGCTGCACAAGTGGGGTGTATATGAAAATGACCACCTAAGGTCCTGAACTAGCTTTTTTGCCTTTGACTTTGACAAAACACGACTCTTGTACAAAAGTTTTTTTTTTTAAAAACGTTCTAATTAATACTTTTTTATTTTTTTTATTGTGTGATAAGAAAAAAGCAATAAATAATAATGGACCCTTCAACTTTACCAAAATAAATAATTCAATAAATTTCTAAAAAAAATAATGAAATGAACACGAGAATGTTAGGATGGCTTGAGAATTACTCAACCAATGGGCACGCTCTGCTCTGGGATTTTACACGAAAATCGACGAAGTAAAAAGGGCCCCCAAAAACAAAATAAATCAAAAATTCTGATGCCAAATGCGTTAAGCAACATCCTTAGTTCCCTCTCCTTAATCCCTTTTATGGTTCGTTAAGCTAAATTTTTACAAATCCCTATTATTTTTCAATTATTTCTTAAGCAAAATTTTATACTTTCACAATCACACAAATTTACTTGATGGTCCCGAAATTACAAAATTTATAATTTATATCACTACCATAATTATTCTTAAATTTCTATCATTCAAATGCATCTAATTTAAATAATTTTGTAAAATAATTTTATAAATTTCCAACAAAGTCTCCAACATTTTATTTTTACTCCCGACCATCAGGCAATTCCCTTTTGTCTTTTCATCTAACTCCCCGTTAAAACCAACGCACGTTATAACGATCGTTAACATAACTCTTTATTTTATGTCCAGGATAAGACAACAGTGAGTAGTATAGTGACGTGTCATAGCTTGGAATTATTGACTAATAATCTAATATAGAGTTTGAGAATAAGAATTTAAACGTGTTAATTAGATTTGAACCGTCCACGATTCTTTAATTTAAGAGTTAGTCACCGACCAAGCATTTCGTGACAAAATTTATAAGGATTTTCTTACATGTGATTTGCAAACATGTCATTTGTTTATATTTACTAACCTAGCCTCCTACTTTGACAAATTACAATTAGAGCCCCAATAGACGTGATTTGGTGGTGTCAGACTCAGGACTTGATCTTCAAGTTCTGGGTTCGAATCAAGGGGTATGTTTTTTGTAAGAACCTGGAACAGTCGGAATTTTACTTACTTCTCTTAAGTCCAGATTGGATGATTTGACCGCGACGCTTCCAACATTTCCAAAAAATAATAATATAATCTTGTCATCGATCGAAGCCCTTGTTGCTTGAATTTGTTCTAAAAAAAAAACTTATTATAAATTTATTAACATTCAATAACTTTTGTTAATTATAAAAATGATAACACTCTCAAACTTCTTACTTTATTACTAAAATACACCATTTATTTTAGAACAAAAATATCCAGAGAAATTTATATTACAGAAAAACAGTATTCAGTTTCAAGCCAATTTTTCTTTTTCTCATATCTTCTCTGTCACAGTCATCCAATATCATAATTATAAAAGACATAATTAATTAGTAAGATTTAATACATTGTGCTTTGTACTCTAAACGTGCTTTTGTTTGGGTTGGTTTTTCTTCCAAGGATTACTCATTTTACTCTGAAAAATGCTTAGTATAGCTTTAATATAACGAAAAAAATTATCTGAATCCAATAAAAATATCAGAATCTCAATATAAAGAATAAAATAATTCGAAGTGATGATTGCCTAAACAACCAGCAGATCTTGTCCTAATTGCCGCTTTTTTCCCATTTAATTTTTGTAAGATTTTATTTTATTTTTATAAAAAAAAAAATATTTTATATATATATTGAACCACGAGGTTTATAAACAGTGTTATGAAATTTTGATTTATACTAAAAAATAATTACGGTGTGTTTTTTTAATATTTTGATGGTGGGGAAAAACTAAAATTTTTAGTTTTTACAATACTAAATTTTTAAAAGAAATCACGATTAGTATAATTGTAATTTCTTATCATTAACCAAATACTTAAAAATTATATTTTAATTCAAAAATAATTTTATTATCTCACCACAAATCAAACCATAATATCAAACGGGCTATATATCTCCAATGATCCACGGGGTATATTTTCAAGTTCAAGATAACCCACTATAACTATAAACAACATTACAATATCCATTAGCATTAAATAAAAAATAAGTCAAAACGCATTTTGGGAGTTTTGGAAATTAGTGTGGCATCGAGAATGGCTCATGGACAATCCGAGCACATATTGCGAGCGATTAGAATGGCTAGCAGTCAATATGGGCGCCATAATGAGCACCCACATTTTCAGGCTACCGCAAATATGGGCATCATTTTAGACGCCCGATCAAATGAGTTTGAAATAGCCGCTAACCATTGTAGGTATCCCACCCAACTCCAATATTCTCAAAACGAGATTCGAAGACAACACAAGCTTAAAAAATTACATAAAAACTTATCACAAATATACAATCATGAAATTAGGGGTGGACATTTATCGGTTAGATTCAGTTTTGGAGTGAACCAAACCAAAAATTGATCGGTTCGTAATTGTCGGAACCAATCAGAAATCAAAATTTAGAATCGAACCGAACCGTTCGGTTCGATTACGTTTAAGTCAATTAACTTTCAAACTGATAGATTTGGTTTTAATCAATTAACCACACAAAAGTTAATCAATTAACCCACAGTTCACCGGTTTGGTTCATGATTTTATAATCCGACCGATTCACGGGTCCAATTCATGATTCAAACAGAACTGGAACGAACCGATCGGTATAAATCAAACATATACCTAAAAATCGAACCGATATTTTCGGTTCAGTTCGAGTTGGTTCGGTTCGATTATTTTACCCACCCCTACATGAAATAAAGCTACTTAGAACAAAAATAGAGACACAAAAATTTCACACAAACATCACATTTAAAGAATATTGCATTTGTTTTTTAAGCCAACACAATCATATAATAATATTACATAATGAAGTTGATGTTGGAAAAATGCTTATTCATAAGCATTTTGAGGCACAATTTCAAGCATGGTTCACTTCGTGTTAGTGGTTGTTATTGAATGATTCGGATACTCCTCCGTGAGTAGTTCGAAATGGTATATTCATATGCTTAAAATGGTGCTTGGGTGAATGAGAAATTGTTGCTCAAAGTTCACCCATTGGTGTTGGAAAATAAAGAAAAATAAGCTTGTCCCATATGGGAAAGCTATAGAGGGAATATTATGCTTATATATGATTGCTCATATGTAGATGAGTAAGAGTTGTAAGGATAGAGGCTCTCTCTACGTGCGCGGGGGGGGGGGGGGGTGCAAATCAAATCCGAATCAAGCTTGGCTCGTGTGCACCCGCGTGTCCTGCGTACACGAATGCCGGACCAAATTGTGCGGGCTCGGCCCAGCCAATTTTTGCAAGCCTCTTCATTTTTTCCAAGCCTTTTGAAGTTCCATAACACTCAAATTAACTCTATCAATTAATTTAGTGGTTACTTCAAATGAAAGGTCTCCCACTAATGTGTTTTTAATTGGTGTGTTTATTTTGTTTTAAGTAATGGATTGTTTTCGTTTTTCTTTAGTGAGAAGCTAGAAAAATATTTGCTTTGCTGTTTTCTGTTGAAAGAGTTCGAATACATCTGGTTCGTTTGAAGACGATTCTGGTGGTGCCCATTGTCGCTTATTTCCGTTGCATCCTGGGAAACAAACGTCTCGCGTTCTACTGCACCATTTCGGTAGGGGACAAATTTGTTTTAAGGAGATTGTTGCCGCATCAACAAGCCTCGGAATTCTTTCCATTGCCTTCGTTCCTGATCTGTTCCTGCCGTTATCACTCTGACTGACTCCCGTTCACTGTCTGCTGTTGTCCTGTCATTTTATTATTACTTTCGTATTGGTGATTATTGTAACAACTGTGTTGTATTTACTGCTGTTCAAATTGCTTTGTAAGAACACAGTAACCAAACAAATTATTTGTAACAGTCTTAAAACAAATTCGAGACTCTGTGGATATGGAAATCAGTCCAAACACAGTAGATCCGAATATGGCAGCCTCTTCGGCTGGCCAGAATGTTGTGGCAGCCCCCGTGGCTGACCAAAGTGCAGTGGCAGCCCCTTCGGTTGGCCAACTTGCATCAGCCTCTGGGCTTAATATGGCAGCCGTTGTGGCTGGCCAAGGTGTTTCTGCCTCAATGGCTAGACAACCTGTTGGACATGTGAGCCATGTCAATCCTGCTGCGGAAAAACCTGAAAAATTCAGTGGTCAGAATTTCAAAAGGTGGCAACAGAAAATGTTCTTCTACCTGACCACGTTGAACCTTGCGAGGTTTCTAAAGGAAGATGCTCATGTACCCAAAGAGGGTGAGATTGATATCCAAGTCATCAGTGCCATTGAAGCTTGGAAACATTCTGAATTCCTATGTCGGAATTATGTGCTGAATGGGCTATGTGATTCCTTGTACAGTGTGTACGCTGGAATGAAAACAGCTAAAGGGCTTTGGGAATCTTTAGATCGAAAATATAAAACTGAGGATGCCGGTACTAAGAAATTTGTCGTAGGCCGTTTCCTAGAGTTTAAAATGATTGATTCCAAAACTGTGATAAGCCAAGTACAAGAACTGCAGATTATTCTAGCAGAAATTCATGTTGAGGGGATGAGTTTAAGTGAAACATTCCAAGTAGCCTCGATAATTGAGAAACTACCACCTGGTTGGAAAGATTTCAAAAATTATCTAAAACATAAGCGAAAAGAGATGAACATTGAAGACCTGGTTTTTAAGCTCAGAATTGAAGAAGATAATCGAGTATCTGACAAGAGAGGAATATCTCATGAGGCCAAAGCAAATGTTGTTGAACATGGCCATAAGAACAAGAACCCTAAGAACAAAGGGTCAAAGATGGGCCCTAAAGGAGGAGTTTCCAAGAAATCCAAATTTCAAGGAAGATGCTTCAACTGTGACAAAATGGGTCACAAGTCTTCTGAGTGCAGACTGCCGAAGAAGAAAAAGAATCAAGAGGCTAATGTGATGGAAAATATGACTCAAGATGTTTCAGACATTAACCTTTCAGCTGTGGTTTCTGAGGTGAATCTGGTGGGTTCTAACCCAAGAGAGTGGTGGATTGACACTGGTGCCACTCGACATGTGTGCTCGGACAAGAGCATGTTCTCTTCATTTGAGCCTATTGGTAATGGGGAAAAATTATACATGGGAAATTCAGCAACATCTGAGATTGAAGGTCAAGGCAAGGTGATTCTGAAGATGACCTCTGGGAAAAAGTTGACTTTGAACAACGTTCTGTATGTACCAGAAATACGGAAGAATCTTGTGTCTGGATCACTTCTGAACAAGCACGGATTCTGGATGGTGTTCGAGTCTGATAAAGTAGTTTTAACTAAAAATGGGATGTATGTGGGAAAATGGTATGTAACTGATGGGCTCTTTAAGCTCAATGTAATGGTTTTTAAACCTAAGAATATCAATAAAGCTAGTTCTTCTGCTTATATTGTTGAGTACTTAATATATGGCATGGTAGATTAGGACATGTTAATTTTAATTCATTACGAAAATTAATTAACATGAACCACATTCCCAATTTTAAAATTGATAACAAACATAAGTGTGATACTTGTGTTGAGGCAAAACTAACTAGATCATCTTTTCATAGTATTGAAAGAAACTCTGAACCACTTGATCTAATACATACCGATGTATGTGATTTTAATTCAATACAATCAAGAGGTGGTAATAAATATTTTATTACATTTATTGATGATTGCACGAGATTTTGCTATGTGTATTTGATGAAAAGCAAGGACGAAGCTATAGAGAAATTTATTCTCTATAAGAATGAAGTTGAGAACCAACTGAATAAAAGAATTAAGGAGTTAAGAAGTGATCGTGGTGGTGAGTATGTTTTCCCTTTTGAATCACTTTGTGAACAAAATGGAATCATACATCAAACCACAGCTCCTTATTCGCCTCAATCCAATGGGATTGCGGAACGTAAGAATCGTACCTTGAAAGAGATGATGAACGCTATGTTAATCAGTTCTGGCTTACCTCAGACTATGTGGGGAAAAGCTGTCTTATCAGCTAATTACCTTTTAAATAAGGTACCACGGAAAGAAGCAGGGAAAACTCCTTATGAAATGTGGAAAGGAAGAGTACCTTCCTATAAATTCCTTCGAGTGTGGGGGTGTCTTGCCAAGGTAGTCATTCCTCCACCTAAAAAGGTGAAGATATGACCAAAAACTGTTGATTGCATTTTCATAGGATATGCACATAACAGTAATGCTTATCAATTTCTTGTGCATGAGTCTAATGTACCAGATATTCACAAGAATACGATAATGGAATCGAGGAATGCATCTTTTTTCAAATACGTTTTTCCTTGTAAAACTAATTCGAATTCAGATGTGCACAAAAGGGCACATGAGACTATCATTGAAGATAGTCAGGACCGAGAACAAATTAATGTTCCAGAGGATCAACAAGTTGTTGAACCTGAACTAAGACGTAGCAAAAGAGCTAGAACGGAAAAATCATTTGGTCCAGATTTTCTGACATTCTTGTTAGAGAATGATCCTCAAAGCTATAACGAAGCGGTAAGGTCAGCTGATGGTGCCTTGTGGAAAGATGCCATCAATAGTGAAATTGAATCCATCTTACAAAATCACACCTGGGAGTTAGTGAATCTTCCTCCAGGATGTAGACCTTTAGGGTCCAAGTGGATTTTCAAAAGGAAAATAAAGGCAGATGGATCAATTGACAAGTACAAAGCAAGACTTGTAATAAAGGTTATAGACAACGTGAAGGTCTTGATTACTTTGATACTTATTCTCCTGTAATGAGAATAAATTCCATAAGGATGATACTAGCGATTGCAGCTTTGCGCAATCTTGAGGTACATCAGATGAATGTGAAAACAGCCTTTCTGAATGGAGATTTAGATGAAGAAATCTACATGGAACAACCTGAAGGCTTTATAGCTCCAGGACAAGAAAAGAAAGTCTGTAAGTTAGTTAAATCCTTGTATGGATTGAAACAAGCCCCGAAACAGTGGCATAAAAAGTTTGATGACACCATGTTGGCAAATGGTTTCAAAATCAATGAATGTGATAAATGCATTTATGTCAGAGAGACAGAAGTTGGCTATGTCATTTTATGTCTCTACGTTGATGACATACTGATTGTCGGGAGTAATGTCAAAATGGTGAAATCTACCAAGAATATGCTGAAATCCAAGTTTGACATGAAAGACATGGGTCTTGCAGATGTCATTCTGGGAATAAAGATCTCGAGAAGTCCAGATGGACTTATTCTTGATCAGTCGCACTATGTGGACAAAATTCTTGGTAAATTCAACAATGATGATTCAGCTGTGGCTAGAACTCCTTAGATGTGAGTTTACACCTATCAAAGAATATGGAGAGGGTATATCTCAAGTAGAATACTCTAGAGTGATCGGGAGTTTGATGTATCTATCGAGTTGTACAAGGCCTGATATAGCCTGTACAGTAAACAAGCTCAGCAGATATACGAGTAATCCAGGGGTTGATCACTGGAAAGCAATAGTGAGAGTACTTAGGTACTTACGTTTTACTCGTAATTATGGGTTGCACTATCATAGATATCCAGCTGTAGTCGAAGGATACAGTGATGCTAATGGATATCTGACATGAAAGACTCAAAGTCTACTAGTGGTTATGTGTTTACACTAGCAGGTGCAGCTATATCATGGAAATCCTCCAAACAGACTGTGATAGCCAGATCTACAATGGAATCAATTCATTGCATTAGACAAGTGTGCTGAAGAAGCAGAATGGCTTCGAAATTTTCTAGAGGATATTCCAAGTTGGCCTAAGCTAGTGCCAGCAATTTGCATTCATTGCGATAGTCAATCTGCAATTGGAAGGGCACATAACAATATGTATAATGGTAAGTCTAGACATATTCGTCGTAGACACAATACCGTTAGACAATTACTCTCTACTGGAGTTATTTCGATTGACTATGTAAAGTCAAAGGATAACATTGCGGATCCGCTAACCAAAGGGTTAAATAGAGAGTTGGTTGTGAAATCATCGAGGGGAATGAGACTAAACCCCATTAGATAAATGTCTATTATGAAGGAAAACCCAACCTTGTTGACTGGAGATCCCAAGATCTAGGTTCAATGGGACAACCTACTCGTAAAAGACATAATTGGTTCACTGTGGGGGGTTTACCCTCTAGTCCATTCCTATGGTGAAATGAAATAGTGATGCTCGTATGGATTGAGGTTAAGCAAGGCTTTTAATGATTCTTATGCGTCGGGAATCCGAGCAGAGTATTACGAGATACTCTTAAATAAGAAATCACTTATGTGAGAGAGAAGTGGGGCCGCTTCAAAGGGAATTGTACGGGGCACAATTCTTAGAAACTCTTGCAGAACCAGGTTGATGTTCATGGCCAAAATGAGCATAACAATGAGAACTCAGATGTGTTAGGTAAAACATCTGTGTGATATATGTTCTCCATTTACATGAACGGCAGTACAGTTCAATGACATCACGTCCACTGTCAGCCAGTAAATGAGATATATTTTCACAAGGGAAGGTTCAAAGGCTGAGGCCTACCTATCCTATGCAGGTGTTGAACCGTTGAACTCTTTTAGGTCAAAATAAAATGTTTTATAAAATAATTTTATTCGACGTTTTTCGCCAATTTCATTCATGTGGGGGATTGTTGGAAAAATGCTTTCATAAGCATTTTGAGGCACAATTTCAAGCATGGTCCACTTCGTGTTAGTGGTTGTTATTGAATGATTTGGATACTCCTCCGTGAGTAGTTCGAAATGGTATATTCATATGCTTAAAATGGTGCTTGGGTGAATGAGAAATTGTTGCTCAAAGTTCACCCATTGGTGTTGGAAAATAAAGAAAAATAAGCTTGTCCCATATGGGAAAGCTATAGAGGGAATATTATGCTTATATATGATTGCTCATATGTAGATGAGTAAGAGTTGTAAGGATAGAGGCTCTCTCTACGTGCGCGGGGGGGGGGGGGGGCAAATCAAATCCGAATCAAGCTTGGCTCGTGTGCACCCGCGTGTCCTGCGTACACGAATGCCGGACCAAATTGTGCGGGCTCGGCCCAACCAATTTTTGCAAGCCTCTTCATTTTTTCCAAGCCTTTTGAAGTTCCATAACACTCAAATTAACTCTATCAATTAATTTAGTGGTTACTTCAAATGAAAGGTCTCCCACTAATGTGTTTTTAATTGGTGTGTTTATTTTGTTTTAAGTAATGGATTGTTTTCGTTTTTCTTTAGTGAGAAGCTAGAAAAATATTTGCTTTGCTGTTTTCTGTTGAAAGAGTTCGAATACATCTGGTTCGTTTGAAGACGATTCTGGTGGTGCCCATTGTCGCTTATTTCCGTTGCATCCTGGGAAACAAACGTCTCGCGTTCTACTGCACCATTTCGGTGGTGCCCATTGTCGCTTATTATGTATTCGTAATAAAGCAAACATTTGATATTATGTTGGGTCGATGTATTGTTAATCATTTTATAACATACATAATTTAATCAAATTATTATTATCAAACATGCAATCAAACATAAACACAAATACCTGAAGAAAAAAATCTGTAATTGTATAAGATGAAAACTTGAGACCAAGTCGAGAAAAAATATGTACTTAAGAACTTATTAGCCCAACTTCGGTGCACTTACGGATCTCTTGACTAATGTTCTCTCAGGATACTTGATTGTTTTTTTTATTAAAGGAAACTCCTTTTGATCAAGAACTTAAACTTAAAAATGATAGAAACTCTCTCTAATTTTTAGACTCTTTAATATGACTCTAAGACTTATGAAAATAACATTGGATGTAGAATTAATTGAGTGGGTAAAAAATAAGAACCCTGTTGGGTTTCTACGGTCCCAAGGATCGAATAAAGCGATGAAACATACATGTGAATACACGAAGAAGTTGCAGAATACTTACATTGAGCGATGCGACGAAGAACAAAACTTTTTATGCCCTTTGAACTGCATGTAGCTCACGGCATTTACTGGTTTTGAGCTCCTCCATTTTCGGTCACCACCTCCAAGTGTGCTCCAAGCTCCAAGCTTCATTTGGTGATTCCTTGCTCACAAGTGGGTTTCCCTATCACCTTATGATGACTCCATTGTGTGCTAGCACTCATGATTTTGCAACAAAATCTTCACTTTTCTTCTCCTTGTTCTCGGCTTTGTGCCAAAAATTGAAGAATAAATTGGCCATAGGCCGAATAGATGAAGAGAGAAAGAAGGCCACCTTGGCCGAATTCTAGGGAGAGAGAATGAGTTATTCCTCATCAATTTTGTGTATCTAATATATTAAATTGAAAATCAAAATCCATTTACCAAATCCAAGAGTTGGTAATAGTCATTCCAAGAATGACAAAGTATGTAGAAAAAGCAAAGGTCAAAGTCTTCACCAACTACCATCACCAAAAAAGCAAATGATTGACTAGTGATGTGACTTGATGTGACTTGTGGGCCGCACTTTAATTTGTAATGCGAGTGGCGCCTGCAAACACTCCCGGGCTTGGGTTCGCTAATTCCAAATTAACGAATTTTCCGTTGCGACGTAATTAAATAATTATGCCTAGCAAAATTACTATTCACGTCGCTAACGAATTAATTCTAAATTAACTTGTTCGCCCGAATTAAAATCTAATTTCAATTCCGCGTCGAAATCCAATTTCGTATAATATATCGAATATATTATTTTATCGATTAATTCCAAATTAATCGTTCTCTCTCTTTAAATGATATTTTATCCCAGATAAAATATCTCCGTAATTAATCCCAGATTAATTTTCTCTCTCATTTAATTAATTCCAGATTAATAAAGTGCGAGTCATACGTCATCGGTGAATCTTCGGGAAGCGACCCATGAGATCCCCGGATATGTTGGCAGTAAATCCGGTCGTCGGACTATCCGAACACGTACGTACCTAGTACTACGTTTGTACTGATTTACAAGACAAGGTTGGCTTCTAGCAAAGCGTCATGCCTACCCAATTCTCCAGAAATATTCTTACAGGAATATGTGATCTATATCAGGCGTAGTATACGTAGTATTGTATATTTTGATCCAGTATGGGATGTCACGTGCAAGGCCTGGGGCTGGAATTGTGTCTTCCCCGTACGAAACACATATCGGATCTCTGGAAACTAGTCTCTATAATCTGATAAACATGACCTAGTCATTTTATCCCGATGACTGCAGTACATAAGAGAACCAGTTTCGTATCCTGCGTGATCATCTTCTTCACTATGACTGGAGTGATACTTCCGTCTTGACATCACACCCAACACACTACGATTCTCAATATACCCAGCAGAGGCGTACACAGAACCTGTTAAATCCCTGGACGACCAAAACCAAAGTATATTGATTGTCGCAAGTATTAGCGTTGCAAGTCTCAGGTTAAGACCAAATACACCTACCGTGATTTCGGACTTCCATAGACACATAGTCATACTACCAATGGAATTCCGAGGGGTCTATCCATAGCGATGCTGTTTTCCATACCATCGGTAAAACACAACCTCCTACTACACTTGCATGAGTATCCTATACCCAAATATATGAGAACTATGTCGTTATGCCCTCACAACGCGCACAAGTGTAATACTAGTCTTTTACGCATTATCGATGTCCAATCTCGATAATACTCTGACTAGGGATATTTAATGATTAAACCTTCGTGGATTGATATTGTCTCATATCATCTCAATCCAGGAACTAATCATAAGGACCTCATATCATTTATACATTTTGGTGATCTAATCACAAATGATAAGAGAGCAATTTCCTTTGTCACATAGTTAATTTGTACAATAACACCATGATCTGTACAAATAGAAACGTTATGGGTCATAACTGTCCAACAATTCCCACTTGGCCTATAGCTAGTCACTCGAGTGTCCTACACCCGAACTATGTACGGTTCGCTCAAACTGCTGAGAAAAGACTTTCATCAGCGAATTTGCATGATTATCATCTGATGCGATTTATTCGATCATCACATCGCCACGATGTATGATCCGAACGAATCATATGAATAGTCGAAGTATATATCTGGATCGTTGATGAGACCATTAATTCTTTAGCCTGTGCTGAAGCCTAGCTCAGCTGCTAACAGAACTACTCATAATCTAATTAGGATTATTATCGACCCAAATGGCTTCTATTACTGCCTCAGCTGCAGTAATAACCCGCTTTTGTTGTTTATTCGGTAACAGTATCTTGCTTGGAAGATTTCCAGCTCACTGTTCCTGTAGACAACAGAACCTGGGCGACGCTGTTCTAGGCTCGCGGCCTAGTTGGGAAGTACGAAATAACATGGAGTCGCCACCCGGTGTGAACCGGGATAAAGATTTAAGGCCGCACTCACCCCTCGCAAGGGAAGACCTCAAACCGTTGGGTTCGGAATGGTCCCTTACTTATGTCACTTGTGATGATGTAATTTGTGCAATGAACTAACCAAGTCTACTCAATAATCATGCTCAAAGGTACTTAGATCTAACATGCTTTCATCCAAATAACTCCACGCAATGTAACACAACGAGCATATTGAACCATTAAATCAACATGTATAAATCATTATCCAAACACATCATAAACTAATAACATGCATAAGGAACAACCTAAATATGCTTTAATAAATAAATAACAAACTAAATTAAACCATGCTTTAAATAATAAATAAACGGCCTAGAACTATGACATGCTTAAATACAAATTTGGATGAGACGAGACATATGTATCTTAAGCGGTACGTGGCATTGTATCCCGAGTGCAGATCATACTACCGTCCATTCGGAATCGGCTATGAAATTTACGTCCGGGTTTCCATCCGATATACCACAAAAGGGGGACAAATACCCCGCTCATCCAACAATCACATCATGCCTCAAACGACTCTCATGCAATAATATTTTCAAAATAAATAAAATAAACGAAAGATGATAAATAAAAAGGTGCCCTCAGGTCTAACCTCTTTTGTCGTCTCTCGAAAGTGCGTTACACGGCCGTCGGAAGGGTTGTTGCTCCGCAACTTTTCTGGTTCACTAATCCAACGTCTTTCCTCACTGTTTCACTGTTCGGGCTGCTGTTTTCACTCCGTTTCACTGTTGTTTTTGTTGTATTTTCTGGTCACTATTTTGGGGTAATTTAGGGACTGTATTGGGTTACTTTGGGGGACTGTTTTGGTCGGCAGTGGGCAGTGAACTCAAGGGAGTGCAGAGGGTTGTTTTGGGCTGTTTATTCGGTAAAGGGGCAGGCAGTAAGGGCTGTGTGTGCGTGAGATAAATGGGGCAATTTGAAGGCAGGTGGTGTGATGAAATAATGATTTGTGGCGTTAAGATTGGCTGACTTGTGAGGTGGGCTGAAGGCCAACGCGTGAAGGGGCTGGTGAGTGTAGATGGCGTGAGTGGGGGTTGTTGTTATGCTAGGCGTGAAGTTTACGTGAGTGGAAGGGTAGTGCGTAAAGGCTTGGGTTTTATTGTTTGTTGAAGGTGCATGTGTCTTGCGCTTGAAGAATGGGCGTGATGTTGAGGATTACGTGAGGTGATTGTGGGCTGATTAGGGAGGGCTGCTTGTGGGGACGTCTATTTGAGTGAATGGGCCAGGTGGCTTGCATGTGTTCGGTAAAGGTGAGTGGTGCGCTTGTTTCTTATTCGGCTTTGTTATTTTGTCGGTCAGGGTGTGTGTGCTTCGTCTTAAGCCGTGTGTGCTGAGGGACGTTGATTTGGCTTTAGTATGTGGGTGATTTGGTTGCCGAATGTAGAGGGATATGGGTATTCGCTTGTGGCAGGCGTGAATTGGTGTTGAGGCTGGTGAGGGTGGTTGTGTGAGCGAGGGGCTGGTGCATGAGTGCTCTCGGCTTGGGGGTTTTATTGTTGCGTGAGGCAGAAGGGTTTTTTGCGTGAAGAGGCTTATGGCTGGTTTCAGGCGTTTGTGAATGTAGTGTGTGCGTTGATTGTGTTGGCGTGAAGGTTGGGTCGGTGAAGGTTGCAGGTGGCGTGAAAGGCTGATTTGAATGATCAGGTGGCTTAGTTAACGTGGCTAGTGGGCAGTAAGTGGCGTGGCTTACGTTTGTGAAGAGAGAGGCAATGAATTGTGAGTGGAGGGTGCAAGCAGGCGTGAAGGCAGTCTGTGAGAGAGGCAGCGACGTGTGGTCAAGGTTTGTGGCTGATGAAGGGTGTTTAGGGTTTCTAGGTTTGTTTGTGCCGTGAATGTTAGGGAAGAAGGAGGAGGTCACTAGGGTTTGCACGGTTGTGTTATATAGTTGCATGTGTTAGGGTTTGGTATGGGTTTTGAAAGGAAACAAATCATGTTAAAAGGGAGGGAATTTGATTAGATTATTTAGGGAAAGAAATAATTGTAATTGGTGGGGAATTTCTTAAATTAGGGGAGTGATTGATTTAAATTTAGGAAGAGATTTATTTAATTTAATTGGTTTTAATTGGATTTAATTTGTGAATTTAATTTAATTAAGATTTCAATTTAATTGGTTTCAATTGGATTTAATTTATGAATTTAATTTAATTAAGATTTCAATTTAATTGGTTTCAATTTAATTTGTGACATGTTTTTTAAATGTTTTAATTATTTTTGTTTGGGCTTGGTGTGTTTAAAAAAGAGGTCCAACAAGCGAACCCGAAGCGAAACAAGCGAGTTAAATCTGACAAAATGCTAATTTCCAACTTTACCCTTCCAACGTCCGTTTCCCGCGGCTTTCACAACTAAAGAGGTAGTGTCTCCATACGAGACTCATCATCGGGCTGATATGCAAAAATGCAATGCCTACAGTCGCCCCCACTTTGAAGGGACTTGTGCAGTGTGTGGCAATGACAATCCTATCAAAGTACGTGCAATGCATTTTTACTTACCTGGCTCGCCAGCTGCCACCTGACTTGCCTGCTGCTTTGAACTGAGTTGATATGGTGGCGAGGTGCCTCGACCCCTGGGCTTGTTCCTGAACCACCGAATGTGAATCGTGCTGATGATGCAGTGGCCCTCGACCCTGGGACGCATCTCGGAACTGCAACCGACAACGGGGGCACTTCGACCCTGGGCACCTCGACCTAATACCGCTGATAAAAGTGGGCATCGCCCATAAGCTGGTGATGTAGTGGGTCTTCGACCCTGGGACGCATCCCGGAACTACAACTGATGATGCAGTGGGCCCTCGACCCTGGGACGCATCTTGGAACAGCAACCGACAACGGGGGCACTTCGACCTTGGGTACCTCGACCCTCGAACTGATGATGTAGTGGGCACCTCGACCCGAAACTACAACCGACAACGGGGTCACCTCGACCCTGGGCACCTCGACCCAACACCACTGACAATAGGGACCTTGCCCTCAATATGATGATGTAGTGGGCACCTCGACCCTGGGACGCATCCCGGAACTACAACCGACAACGGGGACACCTCGACCCAACACCGCTGACAATAAGGACCTCGCCCTCCATATGATAATGTAGTGGGCACCTCGACCCTGGGACGCATCTCGGAACTACAACCGACAACGGGGGCACCTCAACCCTGGGACTCATCCCAATACCGCTGACAATAGGGACCTCGCCCTCAAACTGATGATGACGTGGGCCTCGCCCCCAAAACTGATACTGATGTGGGCCTCGCCCTTAACTGATACTGATGTGGGCCTCGTCCCAAAACTGATACTAACGTGGGCCTCGCCCCTGAACTGATACTAATGTGGGCCTCGCCCCAGACTAATACTGATGTGGGCCTCGCCCTCAACTGATACTGACGTGGGCCTCGCCCCAGACTGATACTGATGTGGGTCTCGCCCCAAACTGATACTAGTGTGGGCCTCGCCTTAAACTGATACTAGTGTGGGCCTCGCCCTGGGACTCATCCCCAAGCTGATACTGATGTAGGCCTCGCCCTGGATTGATACTGATATGGTCCTCGCCCCTAGACTGATACAGATGTGGGCCTCGCCCCCAGACTGACACTGATGTGGGCCTCGCCCCTAGACCGAAACTGATGTGGGCCTCGCCCCCAGACTGAAATTGATGTGGGCCTCGCCAAAAACTGATGTGGGCCTCGCCCCTCAGACTGATATGGGCCTCGCCCCCAGACTGATAATGATGTGGGCCTCGGCCCTGGACTCATCCCCAAAACTGATGCTGATGCTGATGTAATGGTTCATTCCTGAAATGTACTGTATGAGATGGTCCATTCCTGAACCGTTACTGTGAGGTGGTCCATTCCCGAACTGTTACTGTGAGGTGGTTCATTCCTGAATCGTGTTGTGAGGTGATCCATTCCCGAACCGTGCTCCATTCTCGGAGTGTCATTCCCGATTTTTGTTCATTCCCGAACTGTGCTCCATTCTCGGAGTGCCATTCCCGGCTTTGTTAATTCCCGAACTGTACTTCATTCTCGGATTTTCATTCTCGGCTTGTTTATTCCCGAACCTTGCTCCATTCTTGGAGTGCCATTCTCGACTTGTTCATTCTCGAACTCTGCTCCATTTCTCGGATTGCCATTCTCGGCTTGTTCATTCTCGAACTGTGCTCCATTCTCAGAGTGTCATTCTCAGCTTGTTCATTCTCGAACTGCGCTCTATTCTCGGAGTGCCATTCTCGGCTTGTTCATTCTCGAACTATACTGAATGTGGGCTTTATTCTAAGAGTTCTATACCCGAAAAAATCGATGATGTGTCTCCATACCCGGAGTGCTACTGTAATATCTTCATCCCCGGAATGCCGTACCTAGCCAAACTGATCTGATATCTCCATACCCGGACTGCCGTACCTGGCAAAACTGATCTGATATATCTATATCCAGAGTGCCGTACCTGGCAGAACTGATCTGGTATCTCTATATCCAGAGTGCCGTACCTGGCAGAACTGATACTGAACCAATGTGGGCCTCGCCCCCAGAATGCCATACTCAACAGAACTAATATTGAACCAATGTGGGTCTCGCCCCCAGAATGCCACACCCGGCAGAACTAATACTGAACCAATGTGGGCCTCACCTCCAGAATGCCATACTCGGCAAGCCTGCTATTGATGCTGATGATAATGTGGGCCTCGCCCCCAGAGTTCCATACCCGGCAAAACTGATGCTGATAATAATGTGGGCTTCGCCATATGATTCATTCCTGGATTCATTCTAAAACTTTGACAGCGTGGGCCTCGGCCCTAGGATTCATTCTCGGGAACTGTTGGCGATGTGGGCCTCAACCCTGGGATCCTGAAACCGCTAGTGATGTGGGCCTCAACCCTGGAATTCATTCCGGATTCACTCCAAAACTCTGACGATGTGGGCCTCGACCCTGGGATTCATTCTCGGATTTCCAAAACTCTGACGATGTGGGCCTCGACCCTGGGATTTATTCCCGAAACTGATGATGCTATGTTGTTGTTTCTGATGGGCTTGTCTTTGCCGCTTTCTCTTTTTCTTCTTTTGAAACCTGTGAATACAAAACAAAACAAACACAAAAAGGGAATGCAAAATATGTTACGTGTATGCATGCATGAATGAATTTCCTATTCCGTTGGGTTAGGTCTTCCATCAGTTCTCCAGGTGATTGCTCAGTCTTTTCTCTGGTCTCATGACTCAATATCTTTTTATGTCCCTGATTCGCGATGTGGGAGACTGGTCGCCCCCAGTATTGGTTTACCTTTCTGCTCTCCGCTGTTTGTACTTGGTCAAGATGAACCACATGGTGGGGCCTTCCATATCATACTATATCACATGCTACGAAATAGTCCCAATAGTTACACATATTATTGCCCTCAAGAATGCTCAGTAATGAAACCAGAGAACATTCAAAACACTCAATGCAACTCAAATATGAGTTTTTGAATAAATGATATATGCCAGTCTCAAAGTGTGTGTGTGCAAAGGTTCTTTCACAGCTTGATCCTTAAGCAAGCCAACTCGATGATTTCGTTTCAAAAATCGGGATCGGTGGGTCAAACCAACCTAGATGTCTCAATTATATTCCGCAATTGCTTTTCCATGCTCAATATAGTATGGCTTTATCTCTCTTTTCCTTTGTCTCTTTCCTTTTTTCTTTTCATTTTGAACTTCTTTTTTCTTTTCTTTTTTTTTTCTCTTTTTTTTTTTTTTTTTCAACACACCTACCCTTTAAGGTAGCATTTTCTTCCATGGTGGTCCTAATACTCGCCCATGGGTAGCTTCACGCTTATCGGTTATATGTGGTTCAATTCTTTTCTTTAGAGACTTTTATTTCATTTTCAACCATACCACACATCATAACATAAACAAATCAAGATAGACATCTAAGCAAACGGTCATTCACCGACCTACAATTTCTTCAACTAGTCACATTGCCAACTACTCAGGTTTTCACCACTAAGAACCTATAGTGAAGTGCTTACGAGTCTAGCATAGATCAACAATTCAAAGCATCAGATAAAAGCACATCAAGAGTTTATCGTTTCTAAGATTTCATCCTAAAGCAAACGATTTCATCATCGAACTTATGTCTAACTATCAAGGACTAAGAACAAACAAATTTTTTCTTTTTTTCCTTCTCTCTTTTTTTTCTTTTTTTTTTCTTTTCTTTTTTTTTTCTTTTTCTCTCTTTTTTTTTGAAGGCCCCCCCAATGGTTTTTCTATCCTTGCCGCAAGGTTTTCTATTTCTTGGTTTCCTTTTCCCTGATATCCATGTTTGCTAAACTCTTCTTGACAAGCCTTCTTTTATCCATAACCCAACGGATATCTATGATGGCTTTTAAGACACAAAGGGGTAAAATGATGCGTGTATGCATGAGATGCATGAGATGTGTACGATGTATGAAAATATATGCATATGGTTGTCAAAAGCATAAAGGGGCACTCCTATATGATAATAACTATGGTTCACATGAGGGTTATGACAATGCCTTTGATTAAAACCCCCTCAACCCACTGACCGGCGTAAACCACACGTATAACGCAGCGCACGTATCGTTCAAGTAGTATAAAAAGTATCGATCCCACGAGGACTTAACATCTTATCTATTAATTTTTATGAGGTCAAATGATTACTAAAATCTGACAGGTTGTTTGATTGATTTGAAATGGCGACGATTTTAAATTTAAAAGCAAGTAACTAAATTGGTTGAAAAGATATTTTGAGAAAATTCAATATTAAAACTATCTAGGGTTGTGATTTATTCCATATTATTTAAAGATGAAGTTGTTATCTTATAATTGGGTAAAATATTGATTTATTAACCTGGAACACTAAATTATGTAAAAGCCTCTTCCGATGGTCAATTACAAATATCCAATTTAACTAATTAACCATATGTCTATGTTAATCAAATTAACTGGATTCATTATATTAAATCCAATTATGGCTACCCCCGCCCAACAGGTATATTCCTATCCTGTAAGGAAATCTATTAAAGGATTATCTATCCTCAAGGAAGATCGTGGGTTATTGAGTCTAAGGTCTTAAACCTAAATCCCTATGTCTAGTTCATTTTAAGTTTACCTTATCAATTTTATTAGTGGCCAGTTAATAAAAAGCATTAAGATTAAGACTCAATAAATAAATCTTTATATTACCCAAATTATAATTTAACCCTTATAAACCGGTGATATTAGATTTCATCACAACCTAGATTACTAACTTAGTTATGACACATAACTAGGGCTTGTAAAAACTTAAAAGACATAAAATGAAAATGCTGAAAAGTAATTGCGAAAAGTAAAATGCTGAAAAGAAAATTACAAATGAAATAAAATGCTAAGGCAAAAGGAATTACTTTTACTACTACTAATTTAGATATCTCCCATAAAATAATATATAAACTTGTGATAATATATTTTACCAACCGACCAATCTGGCGGTATCCTGATTAAGTCAAATTAAGTCCAACCAGCCATATAGGTAGTAATATTTGTCCATAATCCAGCCATAAAGGCGGTACCAAAATAAATTTACCAACCGACCAATATAGCGGTATTCCTTTATTAATCAGGTTCAAACCAACAGAAAATAAATTTACCAACCGACCATATAGCGGTATTCCTTGATTAGTCAGGTTTAAACCAGATTAAAATTAAATTACCAACCGACCAATATAGCGGTATTCCTTATTAATCAGAATTTTAAATAGTAAATATATTATTTTTAAGGGAGATTAATCTAAATAGCATAGTAAAATAATTACCTTTCACCCTAGCATAGGGAAGTTACCTCCGCATAGTGAAAGAGTAAAAACTGTAAAATAAGAAAGTAGATTACTATTATTACAAAAAGTAATTAAAATTATTACAAAAGTAAAACTAAAAAATAAAAACGAAAAATTCTAGAGAGAGAAACTCCCTAATTACATAGAAGGAGTGAGAGAAAGGTGTACTAAAACTGAAAATTCGGCCTCTATTTATAGTAAAATAAATTCACTGTTTGGTAACTGTGCGCGCGTCGCGACGCTAAGGCGTTGCGCGTCGCGACGCTCATTTGTCGACGTGGCACAATGAGACGGCGACACGTGGCAAGGCGGCTGACTGTACAACTGACACGTGTCAAGGCGGCTAATTCTCAATTATTGTGATGACGTCATGCTGACGCGGAGGCGACGTGGCGATGACGTGGCGCTGACGTGGCGTGGCGGCTGACTGTACAACTGTCGGCACAATGGGATGGCGACACGTGTCAAATTCTGATTGGCTGAGGCTGACGTGGCATGTTGACTCGGTTGACTTGCTGACGTGTCTGATGACGTGGCATGACACGTGGCAATGTTGACTCGTTGACCGATGACATGGCTGATGACGAGGCGACACGTGTCATGTCAGAGTGTCGGCAGCATATGATGTTGACACGTGTCACGGCGCA
>SKCR01002505.1:0-27474 GCA_019454045.1 Zanthoxylum bungeanum
AGATACAAAGAAATAGGAGATAAGGCTGGACACGCAGGTCCAATTTAATAAATCAAATTTATTACAATTTCCAAACGCCCAACCCGACTAAATCCATCCGATATACATTATTCAAACATCACAACCATGTATTCATACAAGCATGTTATCAATCAATCAATAAAAATAATTAATCTTGATTATTAGTGATCATCCAATGTTCAAACAAAGATTTGATTTTTTTGCTCGAGTCAAACTCGTTTTTGCGAACACGTACTCAAAGTACGATTTCTACGAATTAAATTAAATTACATAATTAAATCCAATTTAATACGTTTAATTCTAATTCATTATTTAATTCTAAATTAAATATACACTTTTATTAACGAACCTTTACGACTTAAATTCCAAATTTAATCGCAACGGGTCTCAAAGCTCGATTAACATGCTTTCAAGTCTCGGCAATTAGGGGTTTTTCAATTCGATTCGGTTTCAATCCAATTGAGTCCACAATCATAATTTCCCAAATCAATTCAATTCATCCAATGAATTAAAATAAAAAATCACAAAGAATTTCATGTTCATTAAGATTCGGCCAAGCCACTTAAAAGGGAAAAATGTTCCAAATCAAAATTCAATCCAATTGAACTTCAAAACAACATTAACCAATTGTTTTTAAATCATCCAATGATCAAACAAAACAAAATTACCAAGACATTAGGGTTATGCAATTTTCGGCCAAGCCTCCAATTTGGGGAAAATTGAATCCAATCCAATTTCATGAAATTGACACACAATCTCAATTAAACATGTTTAAGCATACTTAAACATCCAATTCAATTAAAACATGCTCAAACACATTTTACCCAATTTCAAGTTTCATGTTCAACCTAAAGAATTGGGGGGAAAATTGATCTAATCAATTTTCAACCTCATTCAAGCATAATCATCAAACAATTCAACCAAATCATGCCTAAATCAAGTTTACCCAAATTAAAGTTTTGACCAAAAATAAGCAAATTGGGGAAAATCAATCCAATTAATTTTTTATCAAATTGATTACATATAACTCAAATTAGATCATATATAAGCATTCTTAAACAATCAATTTGTCAGAATCAAGCTTAAATCAAAAAGCCCCAAATTTGCTCAAGAACCCTAATTCGGTTTTCATGCATCCTCAAAGCTCAAGATACCATTGTAAGAGTTCAATTCAAGTCCCAAGATCAACAAATCATGCACAAAAACCGCATATGAACACATCAAAGGAGGTGCGGAATATACTCACATTGATGGGTTTGATGCTAGGAAGAACACAAGTGCGTTTTCATCCTCCATTGAGCTCGGCAGTAGCTTTCCTTGACAGTGGGCTGCTCGGTTTGGACTGGTTTGGACTCCACCATTTTCGGCCATGCATGGACTCCATTGAAGCTCCAAGCTTCAAGCTTTCCAAGCTCAAAGAATCACTTCCCTATCACCTATGTATCACTCAAGGTGTGCTAGCACTTGATTTTGCCACAAAAATCGTTATCTTACTTCTCCACTTTGCTCGGCAGAAACAGAACAAGGAGAGGAGAAGACGGTTTCCAAAACCGTGAAGTAAGAGAAGAAAAGGGAGGGAGAGCATATTCACGTGAAACCGTGAATGTGAGAGAGAGAAAAGGCAAATGTTTTACTTATATTATATTTTATTTCCAAAACAAAATCAAATACCAAAAGCCTTTTCATTTATCAAGTACAAAAGTCAAAAAAGCAAAAGGCTTTCATCATTTCAACTTTTTACTTTAAGTCACATCACATCACTTTAATAAAGTGACATGTTGTCAAGTCACATCACTCAAAGTGATAATTGATTTGACGCATAATGTGACAAACGATTTGACGCTTGATGTGACTCGCGTGCCGCGCTCGAATTCGAAATGCGAATGCGCTCGCAATCACTCTCGGGCTCGGGTTCGCTAATTCCAAATTAACGAATTTTCCGTCGCGTCGTAATTAAATGACTACGCCTAGCGAAATCACTATTCACGTCACTAACGAATTAATTCTAAATTAATTCGTTCACCCGAATTAAAATCTAATTTTAATTCCGCGTCAAAATCCAATTTCGATTAATATATCGAATATATTAATTTTACCGATTAATTCCAAATTAATCGTTCTCTCTCTTTAACGATATTTTATCCGAGATAAAATATCTCCGTAATTAATCCAGATTAATTTTCTCTCTCATCGAATTAATCCCAGATTAATTCTATCTCTCTTTTCTAATTAATCCCAGATTAATCAAAGTGCGAGTCATACGTCATCGGTGAATCTTCACGAACCGACCCATGAGATCTCGGATATGTTGGCAGTAAATACGATCGTCGGACTGTCCGAACACGTAAGTACCTCGTACTACGTCTATATCGATTTACAAGACAAGGTTGGCTTCTAGCAAAGCGCCATGCCTACCCAATTCTCCAGAAATATTCTTACAGGAATATATAGATCTGTATCAAGCGTAGTATACCGTAGTATTGTGTATATTGGCCCAGTATCGGATAGTCACGTGCTAGGGCTGGGGCTGGATAAGTGTCTGCCCCGTCCGAAGCACATGTCGGATGTCTGGTAACATAGTCTCTATAATCGGATATTTATGACCTGGTCACAATATCCCGATTGGTTGCGCAACACTTAAGAGCACTAGTACCGTATCCTGCGTGACATCATCTCCAATATAACTGAAGTGATACTTCCGTCTTGACATCACACCCAATACACTACGACTCTCTGATAAACCCATAAGTGGTGTACACAAAACGGTTAAGAAGCCCTGTACCACCAAGACCAAAGTCTACCGATTATCGCAAGTATTAGTGATGCCAGTCTCAGGTTAAGACTATACACACCTACCTTGATTTCGGCCTCCCATAGACACATAGTTATAATACCAATGGGATTCCGAGGGGTCTATCCAGAGCGAAGCTGTTTCCCGTACCATCGGTGAAACACGACCTCCTATCGCACTTGCATAAGTATCCAATACTTATATATATGAGAACTATGCCGATGTGCCCTCACAACACGCACAAGTACAATACTAGCCTATCCCGCATTATCGATGTCCAGTCTCGATAATACCCGGCTAGGGATATTTAATGATTAATCCTTCGTGGACTGATACTGTCTCATATCATCTCAATCCAGGAACTAATCATACGGACCTCTCTTCATTTATACATCTATGGTGATCTAATCACAAATGATGAGAGTGCAATTTCCTTGTCACATAGTTAATTTGTACAACAACACCGTGATCTGTATAAATAGTGACGCTATGGGTCATATTATCCAACAGATGGATATGAACAACAACTTGTTCCTAGAACAAATCACTCCCTTTCCTCTCCCCGCTAGCACTATTCTACTCTTACCCAATTACATAATACAATAAGAGAAACCTCATTTACATTGAGGGGAATTAGGTGAGAAGAGAATACAAAGAGACAATAAGAGAAAGGCTGGACACGCAGGTCCAATTTATAAATTCTAAATTTACAATAATTTCTAAAATTACCCTTCCCTTCTAATATCCATCCGATATACACTATTCATACATCACATCCACATTCATTCATTCAGGCATGTTATACAACCAATCAAATCCAATTAATTAGTCTTTAATTAGGTGACAATACAATGTTCAAACAATTGTTTGCATTTGCGCGAGTCCAACTCAATTTGAGAATAAATACTTATAGTATGAATTCACGAATTATATCGAACTACTCGTTAAATCCAATTTAAGTCGTATTCAATACTAATCCTATTATTTAATTCTAAATTAATATTTACACTTTTATTGTGCTTTTATAACTTAGATTCCAAATCTAATACAATCGGGTCTCAAAGCCCAACTTATCTAATGTCCGTTTAATTAAAGTCTGATGGGCTTTCAATTGATTTCTTTAGGCTTGGGTTTTGGTCAATGTATGGGTCAAACCAATTACCAAGCCCAATAAGGAATCACCCTCATATGCCATAAATCAATATCAAGCCCATAAGGCCCAATTAAACATAAAAGCCCATTTATTACATTTGGGCTTAAATGGTGTGATTTAGGCCCATTTTGGATCCAATCCAAATGGTCCAAATCTACTTGGCCAAACCAAGCCCATTATGTCCAAATATAATAGTTTTAGGCCCAATTCAAAATTAAGCCCAACTAACCAAATTTTAAAATTCCAAATTTTATAACTTAATTAATTAAAGTGTATTATCATGATTAATCCTTTAAATCAATATTCCCAAAATATCAAATTAATCCATTAATCATATTTTTATCTTAAATATATGTCCAACATTATTTAATCAAAAAATCAAGTCCCTAATCCTCCATCAAGCATTCGGCCAAGGTGATTAAAATGGTTCCGATTTCGTTTTCAATCCAATCGAGTTACAAATCATCATTCCATATTGTTGCAAGTCATCTAATGTCTTAAAATTAAAAAATCATCTAGTCCATATGCTTGCATGTATTCGGCCAAGCCTCATTTGGGTTGGAAAAATTAATCCAATTTATTTTCCATGAAATTGATGATGTATAATCTAAATAACATACATCTAAGCATATTTAATCAAGCAAACTCATCAAATCATGCTTCATACAATTTTCCCCAAATAACATCCTAATATATTTGCATGCTCTTTAAGCTCAATGATACCATTGTTGGAAAAAATAATTACCAAGCCCCAAGATCAACAAGAACAAGCAAAATATATAAATACATGAATGAATAAATTGAAGTATGGCGGAATCATACTCACAATACTTGAAAATGGATGCTAAGATGATGTGAAATTCCTCCCTTGTGCAGTGAAGCTCTCGGCCAAGAAAAAAAGAGGGACTCCAAGTCGAGTTTGATCCTTCCAAGCTCAAGGATTAGTTTCTCATATCACCTATGTATGATCCCTTGAAGGTGCTAGCCTTTGTTGTGATTTTGAATGCACAACTTCTTCAAATCTTGCCACAAAAATTGAAGAAATGGAGAGCCCAAAACTGCATGTAGTTTTGGCAATGTGAGAGAGAGAGGTTGAATGATTTTTGTTACAAAAAATCAATTTATATTTATGCCATAATATTTATTAAATTAATAATAAACTTATGACACAAATCATGCAATGGCTTAGAGTGTCAAACACTCAAACTCCATGCAAAACCATTGAGTGTATTGTACACTATCACCATGCAATGTATTAACAATTAAATAATGCATAAAATGACATGTGTCATGTGGGCCCCACACGTTTCCAATTGAAAGTGGGCCCACATGCACTCACGCGTTCGGGTTCGATATTTCCGAAATACCGAACTTACGTCGCAACGTTAATTAAATCGAATTTAAATAAATAATTGCGCCTAGCGAAATTATTATTGACGTCGCTAACGAATTAATTCTAAATTAACTCGTTTGCCCGAATTAAAATCTAATTTTAATTTCGCGTCAAAATCGAATTTCGATTATTATATCGAATATAATATTTTACGATTAATTCCAAATTAATCGTTCTCTCTCTATGTATAGTACTTTATCCAAGATAAAGTCTCTCCGTAATTAATCCAAGATTAATCGAGTTTGAATCATACGTCATTGGTGAATCTTCGGGAAGCGACCCAAGAGATCTCTGGATATGTTGGCAGTAAATACGGCCGTCAGATTATCCGAACACGTACGTACCAAGTACTACGTTTTTACCGATTTACAAGACAAGGTTAGCCTCTAGCAAAACGCCATGCCTACCCAATTCTCCAGAAATATTCTTATTGGAATATAAGATCTATAACAGGCGTAGTATACCGTAGTATAGTGTATATCGAACCAGTATCGGATGATCACATGTAAGGCCTGGGGCTGGAGATGTGTCTGCCCCGTACGATACACATATCGGACATCAAGCAACCAGTCTCTTTGAATCGGATAATCCTGACCTAGTCATATTATCCCGATGGTTGCAACCATTATAGAGTACTAGTTCTGTTCCCTCGCGATCATCATCTCCATATGTCTGAAGTGATACTTCCATCTTGACATCACACCCAATACACTACGATTCTCGATAAACCCAGAAGAGGTGTACACAGAACCCGTTAAAGCCCTGGACCACCAAAACTAAAGTTTACCGATTGTCGTAAGTACTAGCGATGCAAGTCTCAGGTTAAGATCATATGCCCCTACCCTGAAGCGGACTCCCATAGACACGCAGAGATACTACCAATGGGATTCCGCGAGGTCTATCCAGAGCGAAGCTGTTTTCCGTACCATCGGTAAAACAAAACCTCCTACCGCATCTGCATAAGTATCCTATACTTAAATATATGAGAAGTATGCCGTTGTGCCCTCACAACATGCACAAGTGCAGTACTAGTCTATTCCGCATTATCGATGTCCAATCTCGATAATACTACGATTAGGGATATTTAATGATTAAACCTTTATGGATTGATACCGTCTCATATCATCACAATCCGGAACTAATCATAGGGACTCTTACCATTTATATCAAGTAAATAAATTACAAAACGGTAAAAGGCAATTCATTACTACATAGTTAATTTTGTACAATAATACAATATCATTTACAAAATAGTGACGCTATGGGTCATAACTGTCTAACACTGTTAGCCCTAGTTCATTGTGAAGCAAGTGGGCCCATGTCTAGCTAGGCTAGAGGTGGATATGAATATTTCGTGACCTATACGGATGTGGCATCGCGTTATGGTTGTGTGTTTCTCTTTGAAGAAAACAAATCGGAAACTTTTAAAGTTTCGACATGAAATAGACAAACAGATCGGCTAAAGTATTAAACCATCACGGCTTGACCATGATGAAAATACTCAAGCAATAAGTTTCTCATATACTTGAAAGAGTATAGTATTCTTTCAATGAGGATTCCTCACGGAACATGTCAATTTGACGGTTTGTCCGACAGGATAAACCGAATTTTGTTGGACATGATAAGGTTAATCATGAGTCGTTCTGAGTTACCATTTCCTTCAATGGATATGCTAAACAGTGCAAAACTTATTTAGAATAAGGTTCCATAAAATCTGTTTGAAAGATAACATATTATATATGAACAGGAAAGAAACCAGGTTTCTCATTCCTGATGATTTGGGTATGCTAGGCATACGTTTGGATGATACCAACAAGAACCCAAATTGGATAATTGCCAAATGTAGGTTATCTTAGGGATACCATAAGTATTGTACTTACAACTCACTAGAGAATAATTTAATTGTTGATCACCATGCGGTTTTCCTAAGAGGAATACCGATATGCAGTGGTAAGTGGGAGGATAGTAAAACTCGAAGAAAATCGGAGTAATACTATTCCTGTCACCGAATCTTAATGGAACATAAATAGTTCATCAAGGATGAGACTATTACCAATAATCTTCGAATACATAAGAACCGCGTAGGTCGGAGAGAGTCAGAAAACAACCTGGGGTATGGGTTTCTGATCTCACCTCATAAAGATGTCAATCTTTTGAGGAATACCAACTGACTACGTATGAGGAAGTGATACAAGGTATCGACTCCATATTATGGCAACGTGCCATAAAGTCCGAAGTGGATTCCATGTATACCAACTATGTTTAGACACTAGTTTATGTACCGCAAGGCATTGTGCCTATTGGTACTAAATAAGTCTTCAAGGAAGACATACATGGATGGCGACATACCATCGTACTAAGCGAGGCTTGTAGCGAAAAGTAGAGTTATCAACATTGTGTTGATTACGATGAAACCTTTTATCTTTTGCCACGCCAAATCAATTTCGACAATGCTTGCTGATGTTGCATGTTTCATTTATGAAATATGGCAGCTGAGCGGGAAAACTGTTTTCCTTAACGGAAACTTTTCGGAGGATGTTTACACATCCTGACGGTTTTGTCGAACCATAACAAGCAAACTAGGTTTGCAGGTTATTCGATCCATAGATGGATTGAAGCAAGTATTAAGTTCTTGGAATTATCGTTTTGATGTAATCATAATGATGTATGATTTAATTCAAAACGAAAATAATTCTTGTGTATATAAGGAGGTTAGTGGGAGCGCGCTGACAGTGAATGTCCTGAGTAATGATGATATATCATTTCTTGTAATTGATATTCCCATAATATAATCGGTGAAAGCTTGGCTTTCATGATAACGACTATAAGTCGTAACAACGGTACTATAAAAGTTTGAATAACGGAACAGTGAGCTGGAAATCTTCCAAGCAAGATACTGTTACCGAATAAACAACAAATACGGGTTAATTGCAGCAGCTGAGGCAGCAATAGAAGCCATCTGGGTCAATAACAAATCTAATTAGATTAGATATAGTTCTGTTAGCAGCTGAGCTAGGTGTCAGCACAAGCTAAAGAATTAATGGTCTCATCAACGATCCAGATACATACTTCGATATTCATCTGATTCGTTCGGATCATACATTGTGGCAATGTGATGATCGAATAAATCGCATTAGATGATAATCATGTAAATCCGCTGACGAAAACCTTTTCTCAGCAGTTTGAACCAACCGTACATAGTTCGGGTGTAAGACACTCGAGTGACTGGCTATAGGCCAAGTGGGAGATTGTTGGACAATTATGACCCATAGCATCACTATTTGTACAGATCATGGTGTTTTTGTACAAATTAACTATGTGACAAAGGAGATTGCACTCTTATACATTTGTGATTAGATCACCAATATATATAAATGATGAGAGGTCCCTATGATTTGTTCTTGGATGGAGAATCATATGAGACAGTATCAGTCCACGAAGGATAAATCATTAAATATCCCTAGTCAGAGCATTGTCGAGATTGGACATCGATAAATGTGTAAAAGACTAGTATTACACTTGTGCGCGTTGTGAGGGCACAACGACATAGTTCTCATATATTTGGGTATAGGATACTCATGCAAGTGTAAGAAGGTTGTGTTTTACCGATGGTACGGGAAACAGCTTCACTCTAGATAGACCCCATTGGAATTCCATTGGTAGTATGACTATGTGTCTATGGAAGTCCGAATCAGGTAGGTGTATTTGGTCTTAACTTGAGACTTGCACCACTAATACTTGCGACAATCAATATACTTTGGTTGCGATCATCCAGGACTTTAACAGGTTCTGTGTACGCCAATGGTGGGTATATTGAGAATCGTAGTGTATTGGGTGTGATGTCGAGAGGGAAGTATCACTCCAGCCATAGTGGAGATGAATATCGCATAGGATACGGAACTTATTCTCTTAAATGATTCGAGCTATCGGGATATTATGACTAGTTCATGTATATCTGATTATAGAGACTAGTTACCAGACATCCTATATGTGTTCGTATGGGGCAGACACAATTCCAGCCCCAGGCTAGCACGTGATCATCCGATGTTGGATCGACATACACAATAACTACGTATACTACGCCTGATATAGATCACATTTCCTATAAGGATATTTCTGGAGAATTGGGTATGCATGGCGCTTTGTAGAAGCCAACCCTTGTCTTGTAAATCGATATAAACGTAGTAACGAGGGTATCGTACCAGTACTTATTGTTGGAAAAATTAATCCATGTCCCAAGATCAAAAGCACAAGCAAAAAAATATAAAAGAATGAACAATATTGAAGTATGGCGGAATCATACTCACAAAGATCGGAATGCGGATGCGTTGATGAAAAACAAAACTTCCTCCTTTGTGCAGTGAGGGTTTCGGCCAAGGTGAAAAGAGAAGCTCCAAGCAATGTTTGATCCTTCCAAGCTCTAAGATGAGTTTCCCATAACACCTTTGTATGATCCCTTGATGGTGCTAGCCAAAGTTGTGAATTAAAGTTCCAAACTTGTACACTTTCTTCTAGTCTTGCACAAAAACAAATGAAGAAATGGAGAGCCAAAACTTGCTCACTGTTTCGGTAATTTGAGAGGGAAGAGAGTATGATTTTTTGTTACAAAAATCAATTTATATTTATGCCATAATATTTATTAAATAATAATAAACTTATGACACAAACCATGCAAAGGCTTAGAGTGTCAAACACTCAATTTCCATGCAAAACCCTTGAGTGCATTGTACACTATCTCCATGCAATAATCAATAATTAAATAATGTAAATAATGACATGTGTCATGTGGGCCCCACACGTTTCCATATGAAAGTGGGCCACGTGCACTCACGCGTTCGGGTCCGATATTTCCGAAATACCGAACTTACGTCGCGACGTTAATTAAATCGAATTTAAATAAATAATTGCGCCTAGCGAAATTATTATTTACGTCGCTAACGAATTAAATCAAAATTAACTTGTTTGCCCGAATTAAAATCTAATTTTAATTTCGCGTCGAAATCGAATTTCGATTATTATATCGAATATAATAATTTCACGATTAATTCCAAATTAATCGTTTCTCTCTTTATTTAGTACTTTATCCAAGATAAAGTCTCTCCGTAATTAATCCAAGATTAATCGAGTTTGAATCATACGTCATTAGTGAATCTTCGGGGAAGCGACCCAAGAGACCTCTAGATATGTTGGCAGTAAATCCGGTTGTCGACTATCCGAACACGTACGTACCAAGTACTACGTTTTTACCGATTTACAAGACAAGGTTAGCCTCTAGCAAAACGCCATGCCTACCCAATTCTCTAGAAATATTCTTACTGGAATATTAGATCTATAACAGGCGTAGCATACCGTAGTATAGTGTATATCGAACCAGTATCGGATGATCACATGTAAGGCCTGGGGCTGGAGATGTGTCTGCCCCGTACGATACATATATCGGACATCAAGCAACCAGTCTCTTTGAATCGGATAATCCTGACCTAGTCATATTATCCCGATGGTTGCAACCATTATAGAGTACTAGTTCTGTATCCCTCGCGATCATCTTCTCCATATGTCTGAAGTGATACTTCCATCTTGACATCACATCCAATACACTACGATTCTCGATAAACCCAGAAGAGGTGTACACAGAACCCGTTTAAAGCCCTGGACCACCAAAACTAAAGTTTACCGATTGTCGTAAGTACTAGCGATGCAAGTCTCAGGTTAAGATCATATGCACCTACCCTGAAGCGGACTCCCATAGACACGCAGACATACTACCAATGGGACTCCGCGGGGGTCTATCCAGAGCGAAGCTGTTTTCCGTACCATCGGTAAAACAAACCTCCTACCGCACTTGCATAAGTATCCTATACTTAAATATATGAGAACTATGCCGTTGTGCCCTCACAACATGCACGAGTGCAGTAACTAGTTATTCATTATCGATGTCAATCTCGATAATACTACGACTATGGATATTTAATGATTAAACCTTATGGATTGATACTGTCTCATATCATCACAATCCGGAACTAATCATAGGGACTTTTACCATTTATATATCAAAGTAATAAATTACAAAACGGTAAAAGGCAATTTCATTACTACATAGTTAATTTTGTACAATAATAACAAATCATTTACAAAATAGTGACGCTATGGGTCATTACTGTCTAACAATCTCCCACTTGGCCTATAGCCAGTCACTCAAGCATCTAATACCTGAACTATGTACATGTCGCTCAAACTTTTCCCGAGGAATAGCCTTCGTCAGCGGATCTGCAATATTATCCTCTGATGCGATCTTTTCGATCTTCACATCGCCACGATGTATGATCTCTCGAATCAGATGGAATCGTCGAAGAACATGTTTGGATCGTTGATGAGACCTTGGTTCCTTAGCCTGTGCTATAGCCCCACTATTGTCACAATACAATGGAACGGGCTCAGCTAATAACGGAACTACTCCTAATCCAATTAGAAATTTACGGATCCAAACTGCCTCTTTTGCTGCTTCAGCTGCTGCAATGTACTCTGCTTCAGTTGTTGAATCGGCAACAGTATCTTGCTTGGAAGATTTCCAGCGAACTGCTCCGTTATTCAAGCAAAATATGTACCCGGTTTGCGACTTGAAGTCGTCTCTATCGGTTTGGAAACTTGCATCGGTATATCCAGATACCTCAAGTTCTCCATCTCCATAGATTAAGAAAACATCCTTAGTTCTTTTAAGATACCTAAGGATACTCTTAACCGCCATCCAGTGATCCGTTCCTGGATCGGCCTGATATCGACTGCACATGCTCAAAGCATAGGACACATCAGGTCGTGTACATATCATGGCATACAAGATCGATCCGACTGCCGAGGCGAACGGAGTCCGACTCATGTTGTCTCTCTCATCTTGTGTTTTAGGACACATGTCCCTAGATAGAAAGACGCCATGTGATGTTGGCAACAGTCCCCTCTTGGACTGATCCATGTTGAATCTCTTCAACACTTTATCAATATATGTACTCTGGGAGAGTCCAAGTAGCCTTCTAGATCTATCCCGGTAGATCTTTATTCCTAGAATAAAAGCTGCTTCTCCCAGATCTTTCATGGAGAATTTCAATGAAAGCCAGCTTTCACCGATGTTAACATGGGAATGTCATTGCCTATAAGCAATACATCGTCGACATAAAGGACAATAAAAGTCAGTGCACTCCCACTAACCTTCTTATATACACAAGGATCATCTACGTTTTGAATGAAATCATATTCTTTTATGACCTCATCAAAACGTTGGTTCCATGACCTCGATGCTTGCTTCAGTCCATAAATGGACCGATTTAACTTACAAACCTTGTTTGCAAGTCTTGGTGCGATAAAACCGTCAGGTTGTTGCATATAAACATCCTCCAACAGGTTTCCGTTAAGGAAAGCGGTTTTTAACGTCCATCTGCCATTTTCGTAATCGTAATATGCAGCTATTGCAAGCATTATCCGAATGGATTTAATCATGGCAACGGGTGAGAAAGTTTCGTCATAATCAACTCCAAGTTGTTGACGATACCCCTTTGCTACAAGCCTAGCTTTGTACGTTTGTATGTTGCCATCCATGTCTGTCTTCTTCTTGAAGACCCATTTGCATCCAATAGGCTTACGCCTTCTGGTGCATCAACCAGTGTCCAAACTTGGTTGGTATACATGGAATCCATTTCGGCCTTCATGGCCTCTGCCATAAAGTGGATTCGATACCTTGTATCGCTTCCTTATACGTAGCCGGTTCAGTATCCTCAATAAGGTTAATATCTACATGAGGCGAGATCATGAATCCATACCTCTCAGGTATTACCCTGACTCTCTCCGACCTACGTAGTCCTTGTGTAATTGAAGATTGTGGTTCAGTCTCATCCTGGATGGACTGTTCATGTTCCGTTCTTGATTCATTGCCAGGAACAGTATCACTACGACTTTCGTCGAGTTCTACTTTTCCTCCCACTTATCCACTGCATTTAGGAATTCCTTCTCAAGGAAAACCGCATGTAGAGCAACAAATACTTTGTTCTCTTGTGGGTAATAGAAGTAATATCCTTTGGTTTCCTTAGGATATCCAACAAATAGGCATTATCTGATTTGGGTTCAAGTTTTGGTACCTTCCAAACGTTGACGTATGCCCAGCAACCCCAAATCTTCAGGAATGAGAAACTCCCTGGTTTCTTTCCTGTCCATATCTCATACGGAGTCTGTTCAACAGACTTTGACGGAACCTTATTCAAAATAAGAATTGCACTTTCTAATGTATGTCCCCCGAAGGTATATAGCAGCTCAGTGCGACTCATCATCGACCTTACCATGTCAAGCAAGGTACGGTTTCTCCGTTCAGACACACCATTTAATTGTGTGTTCCAGGAGGAGTCCATGTGAAAGAATACCATATTCTTTCAGAATCTTGAAACTCATTACTTAGTAATTCGCCACCACGGGTCCGACCGTAATGTTTTAATACTCTTGCCTGTTTGTTTTTCAACTTCTGTCGAAAACTCTTTGAATTTCTCAAAAGTTTCCGACTTGTGCATTCATCGATACACATAACTTTAGTTATAACATCCACACCTCACCGTAAAGGTTTAAAGCTCTTGCACTGTCCATTCCAACCTCTACGCTGTCGCTTATGACATCAAGGGCTCCCAATGTCTTCACTAATAACAAATGTCTCTAGGTCGAAGGTCTATGCGATTCCAGCCTGAGCTAGACAGTTCACCTTGTCACTAAAAGTGCATTTAGGCACACTTTGTCACCTAATTAAACAGGATTCGCAGTACGTCATGAACTCTATGGAAATTGTATGGATCAATCGTCTCCAAGACCCACTCTTCAAGTGTGGATATGCGAGTCTTGTTGATGTTCCCAGACGGACAATGCCACAATAAGTTTCTTCCTTTGGATTACTTCATTTTGAGCCTTTTGTTTGTTATTTTACATTTTGGAGATTCATTTATATTCAAAATATAAGATCCATATTTGCATCAGCACTGCAAATTTCTGCATCATTTTTATATAAAATAACACCTGGTGTTTTTTAAATACAAAAGTGTACCCATACTGGGTTAACAAAGATACAGAAATTATATTCTTAGTTAAACTAGGAACATAATAACAGTTCAAAAGTTTAAGTACATGCCCCGAGGGCAGTTCCAAAACAAAAGTGCCTACGGCCAAAACAGCAACAGAAGTTCCATTCCAACTCGTAGATCAAACATCCCCCCGAAGCCACGTCTCCTGCTATCATGCAGATCCTGCACATCAGTACAAATATGAGAACCACACAGCCAGAATCAAAAATCCAATTTTTATTAGACTTGAAGTAGTCATATTTATCTCAATAACAAACATACCTGAGGCCGGTGCCTTGCCCGCCTGTATGTCCTGTCCTCCTTATGTCCCTTGTTCATGCGGCAGTCACGCTTCCAGTGACCTTTCTTGCCGCATTTCAGGCAAACATCTTGAGACTTGTCCCTTGGCTTCCCAGAAGCTTTTGTTGACTTGGCCTTGCCTTTTTTGTTCTTATGCTTTTTCTTCTTAACACCCCCAGTTGCCTTGAGCCCAGCTTTCGGCGTTTGAGATGTTTGTGCAAAGAGCGCCTCGCGCTTGTTGCCTTTCAGAAGTTCTTTCTCTGACTCCTTGAGAATCGACAATAACTCTCCAAGAGTGTCATCCGAATTCATCAGTTTGTAGTTGATGACAATCTGTTTCCAAGTATCGGGTAGTGACTGTAGAAGTACATCTATAGCCAGCTCAGCCTCCAAGACTATACCCATATTAGCCAGTTCATCAATATCGGCTATCATTTGAGTCCCATGGACCTCAACAGAACTACCATCAGTCATACGGGAGCGAAATATTTTCTTCACCAACTCGTACCTCGCCATCCGCTTATTTGTGCGGTGAAGATCTTGCAATCTTGCCATCATATGATAAGGATCCAAGTCCCTATTTTGGCGACGAAAGTGTTGAGTCATTGAAGCAAGCATGATCGACTGAGCCGTGTCACAATCATCACTGTGAGTTTTCCATAACTCCAGCTCAAGTGGCTCAGTGGGCTTAGGCCCGAGAGGTCTTTGTATCGTATACAGTATCCTCTCCGCCCCAAGGACTATCCTTAGGTTCATTTCCCAATCAGCGAAGTTTGTCCCCTTAAAGACATTGTCACCCATGATGATGTCTCGGACATTTACCTTGCTTGCCATCTTAACTACGATAGTCCAACTATCTAGTTAACGATAAAATGGGTACAGTCAAACTGTTACAAGAAAAATAACATTTTATTAGTCCAACTAATGTTAAAAATTGACGAAATAAATTTTGTAAGCGCGTAAAGCTAAGTATCTGAATGAAATTGCAAACTCAATACTAGCCTCCCACTATTTTCTACAAGTCTCTAACCCTCTGTTGAGTACTCGGGAAATCCAATTTCCTAGTGGGCTAGGATCCCGTTAAATAACACACAACCTTGACTTTGGCCAACAAGTTGTATGATATTTAACTAGGTAGATCTCGAAGATCAATTGGATCCCATCCAATTCCTAGATCCGGTAGGTGGACATCCAAGTCCGAAACATATATATCTAATACATATGTCAATGTATCCAATACATTTTCCTAACCATTTCCTCTGAATCAACTAAGCCTTGGCTTTGGCACAACAACAACTAATGATTCCAGTTAGGCGGGACCCATTGACGAGGAAAGTTTCGTAATCAATGTCGATGGACAAGAAGTGATCTTGACTTTGGCCAACAAATCACAACTTGGACAGGACACCGATGTGGAACAAAACTCTCATGATTCAAACACATCCTCAATTGACAAAGGTCTTGACTTTGGCCAACAAACCAATGCCAATTTCGGATCTTGAGAAAGAATCATTCAACGGAAGGAAAATCGCTTAATATTGTTGGAGGGATTTTTCGCGTAATTGGCAACCAATTAATTTATCTTTGTTAGGTCTCATCATCATACACCCTTAAGCATGCTTCTAAAACATCATAAAGCGCGTAAAGTAAAGTAATAGTGATATGCGGATGGATATATAAACAACTTGTTCCTAGAACAAATCACTCCCTTTCCTCTCCCCGCTAGCACTATTCTATTTCTACCCAATTACATAATACAATAAGAGAAACCTCATTTACATTGAGGGGAATTAGGTGAGAAGAGAATACAAAGAGATAAAGAGATAAGGCTGGACACGCAGGTCCAATTTATAAATTCCAAATTTACAATAATTTCTAAAATTACCCTTCCCTTCTAATATCCATCCGATATACACTATTCATACAACACATCCACATTCATTCATTCAAGGCATGTTATACAACCAATCAAATCCAATTAATTAGTCTTTAATTAGGTGACAATACAATGTTCAAACAATTGTTTGCATTTGCGCGAGTCCAACTCGTTTTGAGAATAAATACTTATGGTATGAATTCACGAATTATATCGAACTACTCGTTAAATCCAATTTAAGTCGTATTCAATACTAATCCTATTATTTAATTCTAAATTAAATATTTACACTTTTATTGTGCTTTTATAACTTAGATTCCAAATCTAGTACTATTGGGTCTCAAAGCCCAACTAACATCTAATGTCCGTTTAATTAAAGTCCGATGGGCTTTCTATTGATTTCATTAGGCTTGGGCCTTGGTCAATGTGGGTCAAACCCCATTTCCAAGCCCAATAAGGAATCACCCTCATTTGCATAAAATCAATATCAAGCCCATAAGGCCCAATTAAACATAAAAGCCCATTTATTACATTTGGACTTAAATGGTGTGATTTAGGCCCATTTTGGATCCAATCCAAATGGTCCAAATCTACTTGGCCCAACCAAGCCCATTTATGTCCAAATATATAGTTTTAGGCCCAATTCCAATTTAAGCCCAATTAACCAAATTTTAAAATTCCAAATTTTATAACTTAATTAATTAAAGTGTATTTTCATGATTATCCTTTAAATCAATATCCCAAAATATCAAATTAATCCATTAATCATATTTTTATCTTAAATATATGTCCAACATTATTTAATCAAAAAATCAAGTCCCTCCTACTCCATCAAGCATTCGGCCAAGGTGATTAAAATGGTTCCGATTTCGTTTTCAATCCAATCGAGTTACAAATCATCATTCCATATTATTTCAAGTCATCTAATGTCTTAAAATTAAAAAATCATCTAGTCCACATGCTTGCATGTATTCGGCCAAGCCTCATTTGGGTTGGAAAAATTAATCCAATTTATTTTCCATGAAATTGATGATGTATAATCTAAATAACATACATCTAAGCATATTTAATCAAGCAAACTCATCAAATCATGCTAAACAATTTTCCCCAAATAACATCCTAATATATTTGCATGCTCTTTAAGCTCAATGATACCATTGTTGGAAAAAATTATCCATGTCCCAAGATCAAAAGCACAAGCAAAAAATATATAAAAGATGAACAATATTGAAGTATGGCGGAATCATACTCACAAAGATCGGAATGCGGATGCGTTGATGAAACAAAAACTTCCTCCTTGTGCAGTGAGGGTTTCGGCCAAGAAGAAAAGAGAAGCTCCAAGCAATGTTTGATCCTTCCAAGCTCTAAGATGAGTTCCCATAACACCTTTGTATGATCCCTTGATGGTGCTAGCCAAAGTTGTGATTAAAGTTCCAAACTTGTACACTTTCTTCTAGTCTCTTGCCACAAAACAAATGAAGAAATGGAGAGCCAAAACTTGCTCACTGTTTCGGTAATTTGAGAGGGAGAAGAGATATGATTTTTGTTACAAAAATCAATTTATATTTATGCCATAATATTTATTAAATAATAATAAACTTATGACACAAACCATGCAAAGGCTTAGAGTGTCAAACACTCAATTTCCATGCAAAACCCTTGAGTGCATTGTACACTATCTCCATGCAATACATCAATAATTAAATAATGTAAATAATGACATGTGTCATGTGGCCCCACACGTTTCCAAATGAAAGTGGGCCCACGTGCACTCACGCGTTCGGGTCCGATATTTCCGAAATACCGAACTTACGTCGCGACGTTAATTAAATCGAATTTAAATAAATAATTGCGCCTAGCGAAATTATTATTTACGTCGCTAACGAATTAATTCTAAATTAACTCGTTTGCCCGAATTAAAATCTAATTTTAATTTCGCGTCGAAATCGAATTCGATTATTATATCGAATATAATAATTTCACGATTAATTCCAAATTAATCGTTCTCTCTCTTTATTAGTACTTTATCCAAGATAAAGTCTCTCCGTAATTAATCCAAGATTAATCGAGTTTGAATCATACGTCATTGGTGAATCTTCGGGAAGCGACCCAAGAGACCTCTAGATATGTTGGCAGTAAATCCGGTTGTCGAACTATCCGAACACGTACGTACCAAGTACTACGTTTTTACCGATTTACAAGACAAGGTTAGCCTCTAGCAAAACGCCATGCCTACCCAATTCTCTAGAAATATTCTTACTGGAATATTAGATCTATAACAGGCGTTTTAGCACCGTAGTATAGTGTATATCGAACCAGTATCGGATGATCACATGTAAGGCCTGGGGCTGGAGATGTGTCTGCCCCGTACGATACATATATCGGACATCAAGCAACCAGTCTCTTTGAATCGGATAATCCTGACCTAGTCATATTATCCCGATGGTTGCAACCATTATAGAGTACTAGTTCTGTATCCCTCGCGATCATCTTCTCCATATGTCTGAAGTGATACTTCCATCTTGACATCACATCCAATACACTACGATTCTCGATAAACCCAGAAGAGGTGTACACAGAACCCGTTAAAGCCCTGGACCACCAAAACTAAAGTTTACCGATTGTCGTAAGTACTAGCGATGCAAGTCTCAGGTTAAGATCATATGCACCTACCCTGAAGCGGACTCCCATAGACACGCAGACATACTACCAATGGGACTCCGCGGGGTCTATCCAGAGCGAAGCTGTTTTCCGTACCATCGGTAAAACACAACCTCCTACCGCACTTGCATAAGTATCCTATACTTAAATATATGAGAACTATGCCGTTGTGCCCTCACAACATGCACGAGTGCAGTACTAGTCTATTCCGCATTATCGATGTCCAATCTCGATAATACTACGACTAGGGATATTTAATGATTAAACCTTTATGGATTGATACTGTCTCATATCATCACAATCCGGAACTAATCATAGGGACTTTTACCATTTATATATCAAAGTAAATAAATTACAAAACGGTAAAAGGCAATTTCATTACTACATAGTTAATTTTGTACAATAATACAATATCATTTACAAAATAGTGACGCTATGGGGTCATTACTGTCTAACAATCTCCCACTTGGCCTATAGCCAGTCACTCAAGCATCTAATACCTGAACTATGTACAGTCGCTCAAACTTTTCCCCGAGGAATAGCCTTCGTCAGCGAATCTGCAATATTATCCTCTGATGCGATCTTTTCGATCTTCACATCGCCAACGATGTATGATCTCTCGAATCAGATGGAATCATCGAAGAACATGTTTGGATCGTTGATGGACCTTGGTTCCTTAGCCTGTGCTATAGCCCCACTATTGTCACAATACAATGGAACGGGCTCAGCTGCTAACGGAACTCTCCTAATCCTATTAGAAATTTACGGATCCAAATGCCTCTTTTGCTGCTTCAGAGCTGCTGCAATGTACTCTGCTCAGTTGTTGAATCGGCAACAGTATCTTGCTTGGAAGATTTCTAGCTCACTGCTCCGTTATTCAAGCAAAATATGTACCCGGTTTGCGACTTGAAGTCGTCTCTGTCGGTTTGGAAACACTTGCATCGGTATATCCAGATACCTCAAGTTCTCCATCTCCATAGATTAAGAAAACCATCCTTAGTTCTTTTAAGATACCTAAGGATACTCTTAACCCATCCAGTGATCCTGTCCTGGATCGGCCTGATATCGACTGCACATGCTCAAAGCATAGGACACATCAGGTCGTGTACATATCATGGCATACATGATCGATCCGACTGCCGAGGCGAACGGAGTCCGACTCATGTTGTCTCTCTCATCTTGTGTTTTAGGACACATGTCCCTAGATAGAAAGGACGTCATGTGATGTTGGCAACAGTCCCCTCTTGGACTGATCCATGTTGAATCTCTTCAACACTTTATCAATATATGTACTCTGGGAGAGTCCAAGTAGCCTTCTAGATCTATCCCGGTAGATCTTATTCCTAGAATAAAAGCTGCTTCTCCCAGATCTTTCATGGAGAATTTCAATGAAAGCCAAGCTTTCACCGACGTTAACATGGGAATGTCATTGCCTATAAGCAATACATCGTCGACATAAAGGACAATAAAAGTCAGTGCCACTCCCACTAACCTTCTTATATACACAAGGATCATCTACGTTTTGAATGAAATCATATTCTTTTATGACCTCATCAAAACATTGGTTCCATGACCTCGATGCTTGCTTCAGTCCATAAATGGACCGATTTAACTTACAAACCTTGTTTGCAAGTCTTGGTGCGATAAAACCGTCAGGTTGTTGCATATAAAATCCTCCAACAGGGTTTCCGTTAAGGAAAGCGGTTTTAACGTCCATCTGCCATATTTCGTAATCGTATTATGCAGCTATTGCAAGCATTATCCGAATGGATTTAATCATGGCAACGGTTGAGAAAGTTTCGTCATAATCAACTCCAAGTTGTTGACGATACCCCTTTGCTACAAGCCTAGCTTTGTACGTTTGTATGTTGCCATCCATGTCTGTCTTCTTCTTGAAGACCCATTTGCATCCAATAGGCTTTACGCCTTCTGGTGCATCAACCAGTGTCCAAACTGGTTGGTATACATGGAATCCATTTCGGCCTCATGGCCTCTTGCCATAAAGTGGATTCGATACCTTGTATCGCTTCCTTATACGTAGCCGGTTCAGTATCCTCAATAAGATTAATATCTACATGAGGCGAGATAGGAATCCATACCTCTCAGGTATTACCCTGACTCTCTCCGACCTACGTAGTCCTTGTGTAATTGAAGATTGTGGTTCAGTCTCATCCTGGATGGACTGTTCATGTTCCGTTCTTGATTCATTGCCAGGAACAGTATCACTACGACTTTCGTCGAGTTCTACTTTCCTCCCACTTATCACTGCATTTAGGAATTCCTTCTCAAGGAAAACCGCAATGTAGAGCAACACATACTTTGTTCTCTTGTGGGTAATAGCAGTAATATCCTTTGGTTTCCTTAGGATATCCAACAAATAGGCATTTATCTGATTTGGGTTCAAGTTTGGTACCTTCCAAACGTTGACGTATGCCCAGCAACCCAAATCTTCAGGAATGAGAAACCTGGGATTAATTAGATGAGAGAGACAATAATCTGGGATTAATTACGGAGATATTTTATCTGGGATAAAATATCAATTAAAGAGAGAGAACGATTAATTTGGAATTAATCGATAAATAATATATTCGATATATTTATGCGAAATTGGATTTCGATGCGGAATTAAAATTAGATTTTAATTCGGGCAAACGAGTTAATTTAGAATTAATTCGTTAGTGACGTGAATAGTGATTTCGCTAGGCATAATCATTTAATTACGTTGCAACGGAAAATTCGTTTAATTTGGAATTAGCGAACCCCGAGCCCGAGTTTGTTTGCGAGCGCATTCGCATTTCAAATTCGAATTTTGCACGCAAGTCACATCAAGCGTCAAATCGCTAGTCACATCAAACGTCAAATCACATGTCACTTTGAGTGATCTGACAATTTGATTGATTGATTGAGTGATTGATGTGGTAGTTGAAAAGCATTAATGGTTTTTTTTACTTTTTGACTTTTTGGTAAATGGAAAATGGTTTTGTGTATTTGTTTTTGTTTTTGGAAAATAAAATAAATATATATACAAAACACTTTTATTTTCTTTCTCTTCTCTCCCAATCGTTTCTAGGAAACCTTTACTTCCCCCCACTTCTTCTCTCGGCTTTGAGCTGTTTCTTATTCTTCTTCTTCAAGATCTGGCTTGGCCGTGAGAAGCAAGGAAGAAAACAAGGTGCTAGCACACAAATGGGTTAATACAAAGGTGATAGGGCAGTGAACATATGTGCATGGAATCGTTTTGAAGCTTGAAGCTTGGAGCTTCAATGGAGGTCATCAATGGCCGAATCTTGGAGGAGTAAAAGAGACCAAAACCGAGCAGTCCACTGCAGGGAGAAGCCACTGCCGAGCTTCAAGGAGAGCTGAAAGGCTTGTGTTCTTCGTTGCATCCAAACCGTTCATTGTGAGTATGTTTCTGCCATTCTCCTTTCTTGTATTCACTTGTTTCATGCTTGTTTGATGTTTCTTGGGACCTAATTAGAAAACCAACATATAGATCATTGCAGGAACTGTAGTTTCCTTCGACAGAGTAAACAATGTTACCTAGATTCTAAACTAGTGAGTGGACCCCTTTTCTTTTCAAGTTAATATTTGTTTTTTACTTTTGATTTGAGACTTATTTTTAATTGTTTTAGGGCATTAGCGCAGTTGATTTCAAATATCTTATGACTGAGAAAGTTTTGAAAAGTATAAAGTTTAAAAGCATGATTCGTATGATTTCCGGAGGCATGGGGGAAAAACCCACCTCAGCTTTGACTTATGGAATAGACGGATAGACATGTGCACATGTAGAGGACTGGGGGGATAGGGATACGTAACGCCCCTAGATCCTAGTTTAGGGTCAGGCAGTAGCATAGATCTGCACTCCTAGCTCAAGTTCAGTGGCTTGGGGGACAGCGATACATAACGCCCTCATTCGTCATGTTTTTCAGAGACAGATTCCAGTGAAATGTTTTCAGAGATGTAGTTTTCAGAAATGAAAGTTTTGCAAAAAAATTTAGAAAGAAAATTTGGTTTTACATAAAAGACTCAGAGTTTTGCAGACAGAAAAGCTTTTTTCAGAAAATTTTACTAAAAAAGTAATTTATTCAGAAAAGAAAAGAGTTTACAGAAAAATATTGATTTTTGGTGATAGTTTCGATTTTTATCGTAAAAGTACATAAGTTTTTATTTTAATTGTCCACTCACTTAGATCGTTCAAATGATCTAAACCACCCACTCCTAGTTTCTTTATTTTACAGGTTTACTCGGAGGACGAGCTTGGGAGGATGGATACCGATAGCAGTCACTAGGGAGTTCGGTCCACTAGGTCAAGTCAGAGATCGAGTTCAAGTAAAGTCTAGTTTCAGAAAATTGTATAATAAAGTTGTGTATCAGTGCTCATGTTGTTAGGGTTGGTGCTCAGAGTACCAATCCAGATTGTATTTATGTCTGATTCATAAATACGAGCAATTCAATTTTCCATAATATTACTTATTTAATGGTAGCACCTCTTGTCTTTTATACACATATTCGATCTAATTACGATTAGATTGAAAGTAATCTGGTTTAGTGATACGTGTATATTAGACAAAGACCCTAGGATTTACAACGTAGTGTGCAGTTACAACATAGTTTGTAATTGACATTGGGAAGCGCCACTATAAGTTGTATATCCTTAAATAAAGTTCATGGTCAAGCTTTACTAACACGGGTTGGTTAGTAAAATCTGTTGAGACCAGTACATGTCGTATATCTTGACTTGGTCCGATGGTTTATCCCAATGAACCATGAGTCTCGGGAGACTTGTATAGACATGTCGGTGTTTATTTGATAAACACTGAATGACTCACTGAAGATTTCCTAATAGATGGTACACCAACGTCAATAGGAATATTTTCGAGTTGAGCGAGCATAGTGGTCCTTCGACTTGAGATACCATAGTAGGATATATGTGTTATCCTCCATACTTTGATAGCAGTCACGTCACCGATCTATTTAGATCAGACCTCCGCCTGTTCATTGGGTGTGAACTTATGCTCATGTTATCCAGTGTGTATCAAGATAGAATCCGTCATTCCTGTGTACATGGCATATTGCATCCTACACGTGTTTACGATCTAGTAAATCTATGGCCGTGGTTTAACTTTGGAAAATCAGTTTCGAGTATTTTTTTAGAGATCATAAATTTTGAAAAGTCGACTATATTATACTAAAGGAGTTGACGTTCTTATCTATATCCCAGGTATAATATGGATACCCTGTGACGGAGGGATTAACGTATGCAAAGACCTCGACTTGCATAGTTTAGCGAGATTATCTGTGGTCGTCATAATTCATGAGTGGGTGGATTATGGACACGAAATTGGATTTCGTGACAGATAAACCTAAACTTAGAGAGTCCCACAATATGAAGTGTACTAGTTAAGCACTTGGGTAACACGTTATGAATAATACAGATTATTCACAATACTTCATCAGATTAATGATTTAATTCGAATCGTTTAATCAGTTAAATGATAACACATAGAATTAGGGGATTATGGTCATTTAATAATTATTGTGTATTTATATTTGATACATAATTTGATTAGATACACATCAATTAATTGTCTAATGATATTTTGACACATGCCATTAATATATATATTTGTTATTTAATGTAAATAAAAAAATATATTATAACTAATTATATTAATTAATTATTTAGATATTTAATTGTTAAATATTGAATAGTTAAATAATATCCCATATTTCATAAATGTTATGAAAATGTTTAATTATTATTGAAACACATGGCATGATATAATTAAGCTAAATGTGTTGCAAATTGATTGCTACAAAAGCTTAATATTATTTAATTGGATTAAATTTTTAAAATGACATTTTTGCCCATTGGAAAGTCGGTTACGGTAATTTAAAAGTGAACATTTTTTCTTTTCTTATTTTAACCTAGCTATGGCGAATGGCTTCCTCCAAATGAGCTCCCAAAATATTTTTGATGATTCACAGAGAAGAAAGTAAAAATTCAAGAAAATCCAAAGAAAGTTGAAGATTAAAGGTAATCTTAATATTCTTTAGTGTATAAAATTTGGTTTCTTGTTCTTGAATTGTTAGAATTGTTCTAGGTTTTACTTACTTCTTAGAATTTGGTTTTGGAGGATGGAATTGGATGCATATAGCATGTGTGAAGTAGTTTTGAATAATATTATTGTAATATTTATTCAATTTGGTCATTTGATGATATGTTGCCATTCTAGAGTGCTATGACCACTCTTGTAATGCCTAGAATTTTTCTTGGGTGGTTCATGTGTGGTGACTTTGATTGGTGTTTTGATTAATTAGATTAATCTTAAAAAATTGTATTTAAAGCATGTAAATTTGATATTTTTGTATTAGGATCAGATTTGAAAAAAACAGTGAATATGTTGATGCAATTGATGTCATATAAATATATTGGATGTGTTTGGGTGTTGGAACAATTGTCGGAAAATTATTTCGGATTGAAATAAGTGTGAAAACAGCGAAAAAGCGACGTTACCGGGTGACTTTTGAGCCAACCGGTGATGGCTATCCAAACAGTGAATTGGTGACTATTCGGGCAGCTCATGAACTGTCCTAATACTATTTGGGCTGACCTGGGCAGCCCTCATTTGTATTGGTTAGTCGGTTCGGTCAAAAATGCGTTTTATGCCATTTTGCGGAAAAACATTTTTGTAAACGTTTCGCGACGTTTCTTAACTATTTATGTCGCTATTTGATATCGAATAAATATTTTAGGTGAAATATGAATAAATTATTCATATTAGAAATTGAATAATTTATTCGGTAATTTAACAAAAGTTTTAAAATTACGATTTCGCCTGAACAACGCTTCCGCCGCGCCCTTCTCCCAAAACCCCAACAAAAATGGTATCAGAGCATGTCTGATGCTTCATCCATTACATTAGTCATGCTTGATATATGATATGCAATCCAATTTTAATATTTGCACATGCATGTAATCTATATGTTTCTTGACTTTTCGGTTTCTACGCTAACTGAAATGTAACAGAAATTTAATGGTTAAATTGAGTTATGTTTTCTAAGGTAAAATGAGTTGTTTAGAAAATGCATTTAGATTAAAATTCTGCATTTGATGTGGGAGCAATGCTTCCTTGACGAATATTCGGTTGACTAAATAACTTAGAACAATCTTTATGAGATTTTATCATATAAGCATTAGATATTATTCTGTATGGTAAAGGATGGTCTAATACAAGATCACACCACATATCCTTATCCATTTAATGAATATTGTATTCATGATGTGATTAAATCTCATTTAATCAATGATCGTCATTAGACCACAATTTTATTAAACTAATACTTTGGAAGTATGTAGTTTAATGAATTGTAAATTGCCATTGATAGTTTTCTTTACTTCGTAACTTAATTAATGAATTGTCATGACTTAGTTACATGTTTCTAAAAGAATATATATTGAACGTCTTGAATGGTTCGAGAACTTTCAATATATTTATGATGAAGCGCGAATTGAATATTTTGACTGATTCAAAGTTATTCTATTTGAAGTGTTAAAAACTATATCTTTAAAATGCATTGCGAGTCTTTGAATTGTTCAAGGATGTTTAATATGATCAAACATATGAATTTATGGAAATTAGTTCTAAATTTATTTAACGAATTTGATTCTTACTCAATATGATTCTTCTACGATTCCATCGTGATGGAATTGGTCAATGAGAGAAATTGAATCTTATATGATTTGATTCGTTTGATATTGAGTGTTACCGAATTGGTTTTCAATGCTATTGGGTTATGCTCCAGTTACTCTAATTCATCTTTTTAATTACTATTCCATTATTTTCTTCAATTACGTATATGATATGTATAAGTAGAAAATTCGAATCTTGAAAAGTTTGAGATTTGAAACTTTCTTTTACATAATTGTTATATAATTGAAATTACTTGCGCCTCAGAGGTACAAGTAAGGTTTATCATTTATTCTATTTAATAGAATATTATATCCTATTTGATAGAATATCTTTTCTATAATCCCGTGTAATACAATTATTTTATTACTTAGTGTAACATCAGATGTTAATGATTGTAGAAAAAGCTTGACTTAGTGAAGTCAAATGTGAGAGTGATAAACTGTAATGAAACTACATAATTAATTAGATGAAATGACCCTACGACATCTTCTGTATAAGTTCA
>SKCR01002506.1:0-27220 GCA_019454045.1 Zanthoxylum bungeanum
ATTGATTGCTATAGTCCAACTATCCAATCAATGATTTCGGCTACAATCAAATGTAATGATTACTATAGTCCAACTATATAACCAATTACAAATGAAGTAGTGTGAATACAGTCCAAATGTTCAATTAAAACAACAATTGAATATTAGTCCAACTTGAATATTAGTCCAACTAATATATTTATATATAATTAATGACGAAAAATAAAATGAGCGCGTATTGGCAAGTATCTAAACGAAATTGTAAATTTAATACTTGCCTCCCACTATTTTTCGGCGAGCCTCTAAGCCTCTGTGGAGTACTCGGGAAACCTAGTTTCCTAGTGGGCTAGGATCCCGTTAAATAACACACAACCTTGACTTTGTCCAATAAGATGTATGAAACTTAACTAGGTAGATCTCTAAGATCAATTGGATCTCATCCAATTCCTAGATCCAGTAGGTGGACCTCCAAGTCCGAAACATATATCCAATATATTTCCTAACCTGTTTCCTCTGAATCAACTAAGCCTTGGCTTTGGCTCAACAAACTTAATGATTCCAGTTAAGCGTGACCCATTGACAGTGGGAAAGCTTCGTAATCGAAGTCGATGAACTAGAAGTGACCTTGATTTTGGCCAACAAGTCACAACCGCCCAAGACATACGATATGGAACAAAGCTTACGCGGTTCAAACACATCCGCGATGGACAAAGGTCTTGACTTTGGCCAACAAACTAATGCCAATCTTGGATCTTGAGAGAGAACCACTCAATGGAAGGAAAAACACTTAATATTATATTGAGGGTTTTTTTCGCGTAAATTGACAACCAATTTATTATCTTTGATTAGGTCTTATCATACACCCTTAAACATGCATTCTAAAAGCATAATAAAGCGTGATAAAATTTAATAATGATATGCAGATGAATATATAACAAATTGTTCCTAGAACAAATCTCTCTCTTTCCTCTCTCTCGCTAGCACAAACTTCTGCCCAATTACATAACACTAAAAGAAACCTCATTTACATTGAGGGGAATTGGTGAGAAGAGAAATACAAAGAGAAAAGAGATAATAGGCTGACACACAGGTCCAATTTAATAAATTCTAAATTTATTACAATAATTTCCAAAATTGCCCTCACCTTTCTAATATCCATCCGATATACATTATTCATACAATACATCCAAGTATTCACACAAAGCATGTTATTCAATCAATCTAATACAATTAATTAATCTTTGAATTAATGACCATCCAATGTTCAAACAACGATTTGATTTGCGCGAGTCCAACTTGTTTAAGAATAAATACTCAAAGTACGTATTCTTGAATTATATCGAACTACAATTTTAAATCCAATTTAAATTGTATTCAATACTAATTCTAATTTAATTCCAAATTAAAGTTTAAGAACCCTAGAATCAAATCATGCTTAGAAACCGCTATGATACCATTGTTAGTGTCCTAGACATGCCAAGGATCTCTAAGGAATGATTTGTGTGTGAATAATCTAAAGTAAGTTACGAAAATTACTTACAAGGATTGGTAGAAGTTCAAAACTTTTCATGGATGATGGAAGTTCCAAGCGCTCTTTGTTGTTCCAAACTCATGGGTGAGTCTCCCTATCACATTCCTTTGACTCCTTAAAGTGCTAGCTTACAAGAATTTTGCAACAAAACTCCATGGGAGAGAGATGAAGCTCACGGCCTCAAGGAGAAAGAAGAGAAAAATGGTTGCTGTGAATAGTAACCTTATACCACTTCCAAAGTTGACTAAGTAATATATAGTGAGGTTGAGTGTTGGCTTTGGTTAGTGTGTTGTAAAAGCAATCCAAGCTTTTCACTCAACAAATCAAATCCAAAATTTTAAGCCTAACCACTTACATCATTAATCAAACAAGTGATGTAAGTGAAGTGTGTCCCACCACTTTTAAATTCCGAATTTAAGTCGGCAAACTCAACACGCAACTTCGCTCGGGCCCGAGTTTGTTTAATTCCGAACTAAACAAATTTACCGTTGCGACATAATTAAATCTAATCTAAATAAATAATAATGCCTAGCAAAATTATTACGAAAGTCGCTTACAAATTAATTCCAAATTAATTTGTTCGCTTGAATTAAAATCCAATTTTAATTCCGCTTTGAAATCTGATTTTATTTAATATATCCAATATATTATTTTAGCCCAAATAAATAAATTAAATTGAAAAATCCAATTTCACTATTATATTAATTTTACCGATTAATTCCAAATTAATAGCGTTCTCTCTCTTCTAGTCGAATTAATCCCAGATTAATTCTTGCCGTAATTAATCCCAGATTAATTTTCTCTCTCTCATAATTAATCCCAGATTAATTCTGTTCGAGTCAAATATCATCGGTGAATCTTTGGGAGGCGACCCAAGAGATCCCTGGATATGTTGGCAGTAAATACGGTCATCGGACTATCCGAACACGTGCGTACCCGGTACCACATTCTTACCAATTTACAAGACATGGTTGGCTTCTAGCAAAACACCGTGCCTACCCAATTCTCCAGAAATATTCTTTTAAGGAATACAAGATCTTTATCAAGCGTAGTATACTAAGTATTGCGTATTACGATCCAGTATCGGATGTCACATGCTAGGCCTAGGGCTGGAGTTGTGTCTGCCCCGTACGAAGCATATATCGGATCACTAGCAACTAGTCTCTTTATGATCGGAAAGTCATGACCTAGTCATACTTTCCCGATGGCTATAGCACTATAGAGTACCATTTTTGTATCCCTGCGTGATCATCATCTCCATATGACTGAAGTGATACTTCCATCTTGACATCACACCCAATACACTACGATTCTCAGTATACCCAGAAGAGGCGTACACAGAACCTGTTAAAGCCCCGGACGACCAAAACCAAAGTATACTGATTGTCGCAAGTATTAGCGATGCAAGTCTCAGGTTAAGATCATATACACCTACCCTAATTCGGATTCCCATAGACACATAGTCATACTACCAATGGGATTCCGAGGGGTCTATCCAGAGTGAAGTTGTTCCCGTACCATCGGCAAACAGAACCTCCTATCACACTTGCATAAGTATCCAATACTTAAATATATGAGAACTATGCCGTTAAGCTTCCATAACGTGCACAAGTGCAATGCTAGCCTATTCTGTATTATCGATGTCCAGTCTCGATAATATTACGACTAGAGATATTTAATGATTAAACCTTAGTGGATTAATATCTTCTCATATCTTATTAATCCGGTACTAATCATATGGACTTTTATCATTTATATATCCAAGTAATCAAATTACAAATGATAAAAGAGCAATTTCCTTTATCACATAGTTAATTTTGTACAAGAACACCATGTTCTTTATAAAATAGTGATGCTATGGGTCATAATTGTCCAACAATAAACACATATTATCATACATAAAAATTATTTAATTTCTTAATCTTATTAAGGTTGTCATTTTATCGAACACTAGGTGTGCATTGTGGATACACATTATATTTAATACAAACTCTTTTTATCCTTTCTTTTTGTCACTACTAATACACTTAAACATGTATCAAACCTTCATCAAACAACCAAAACAACCCTTATCTTACTTCACAAATCAACAAGAACATCAACACCAACCTTACCACTTTCACACAAGTATTTTTTTAACACTTCTGTGGGAAATGGTGATCGAGCACCATTCACTTTTTGTATGAATATTTATTATTTATGAAATGTAATATTTTCTTTATCATGATTGTTTATTTATTTGTATGGTAATTTCTTACTTTTATTTACATATTGTAAATCTAAGTGTTAGATTACTCTAAAAGTTAGAGATTTTGAGTTTCACTCGGAATTTTATATGAAATTAGTAAAGACCCGAGAGTTACAATAGATGGTGATACAGTTGCAAGAGTTGCAAATGGTGTTGAGAAATATCACGCATTCTCTCGAATATAAATTATTACTGGTCTAGATCTATTGACATGGGTCGGTCATTATATTGGTAAGACTAGTGCATTGTCTATATATGTAATGGACATATGGTTTGTCTCAACAGACTATGAGCTTAGCGGAAGTTCGTATAGAAATACATATATTCATTAGTGGAATGAATATCGAACAAACTCATAGAAGATGACTAATAGATTTTCCATAAAACTGTCAATAGTTATCATTTCGAGTTGAGTAGTTATTGTGGTCCTTTAACTTGAGACACCACGGTAATCTTGTGAGTGATCCTCTATGCCTGATACCATGCATGTGAGAAACCTTTTATGGTATGACCTTTGGATGACTGTTAGGTATAGACCGATGCTCACGAAGATCGGTGTGTGTTAATATGAGGATTCGTCAGTCCACGATATAGGTATGTTACAATCTGTCAAAGCCTATCTTAGTAAGAATTTCTCCATGAAGGATTTGGGAGAGACCTCTTATATACTAGGTATACAGCTTTATAGAGATAGAGCGAGGAGGTTGATAGGACTCTCTCAGTCCAAGTACATTGATTTGATCCTAGAAAGGTACAATTTTGTTGACTGTAAGACAATCAATGTACCTTTTAAACATGGTATTCATATGTCTAAGAAAATATGTCCTAAGACAGATGATGAAAGGGCTAAAATGGTTAGCCAGCTTTATACCTCCGCTGTTGGTAGCATAATGTATGTCATGTTATATACTTGACCTGATAGCAGCATGGCTGTAAGTGTTACAAGTCGTTATCAGTCTGATCCGGGTCAGGAACATTGGATGGCTGTGAAACATATCCTCAAATACCTTAAGGCTACAAAGGATAAGTTTCTCATTTATGGAGAAAATGACTTACAATTGAGAGGTTACACGGATTCAGATTTTCAATCTGATCCAGATGATAAATGTCTACATATGGGTTTGTGTGTTTCTCTCAACTGCGGTGCCATTAGTTGGAAGAGCACTAAACAAGGTTCGACTGCTGATTCAACCACCGAGGCAGAATACATTGCTGCTTTAGAAGCCGCAAAGGACGCTGTCTGGATCAAAAAGTTTGTTACGGAGCTTGGAGTAGTCCCATCTATAGTAGATCCTATTCCATTATTCTGTGACAACAATGGTGCGATAGCTCAAGCCAAGGAACCTCGCGCTCATCAGAAATCTAAGCATGTGGAACGAAAGTATCACATAATTAGAGAAATTTTGGCTAGAGGTGACATTATAGTTTGTAAAGTATGAACTGAAGAAAATATAGCGGACCCATTGACTAAAGCCTTAACTCCCAAGTTGTTTGAGAAACACGTGGAGTCTATGGGTATTAGATACCATCGTGAATAGCACTAGATCAAGTGGGAGTGTTGGAAATGGTGATCGAGTACTATTCATTTTTTGTATGAATATTTATTATTTATGCAATGTAATATTTTCTTTATCATGATTGTTTATTTATTTGTATGGTAATTTCTTACTTTTATTTACATATTGTAAATCTAAGTGTTAGATTACTCTAAAAGTTAGAGATTTCGAGTTTCACTCGGAACCTTATATGAAATTAGTAAAGACCTGAGAGTTACAATATATGGTGATATAGTTGCAAGAGTTGCAAATGGTGTTGAGAAATATCACGCATTCTCTCGAATATAAATTATTCCTGGTCTAGATCTATTGACATGGGTCGGTCATTATATTGGTAAGACTAGTGCATTGTCTATATATGTAATGGACATATGGTTTGTCTCAACAGACTATGAGCTTAGCGGAAGTTCGTATAGAAATACAGATATTCATTAGTGGAATGAATATCGAACAAACTCATAGAAGATAACTAATAGATTTTCCATAAAACTATCAATAGTTATCTTTTTGAGTTGAGTAGTTATTGTGGTCCTTTGACTTGAGACACCACAGTGATCTTGTGAGTGATCCTCTATGCCTGATACCATGCATGTCAGAAACCTTTTATGGTATGACCTCTGGATGACTGTTAGGTATAGACCGATGCTCACGAAGATCGGTGTGTGTTAATATGAGGATTCGTCAGTCCATATGGTTGGATTATGTTTCCAGAAATTTTTCAGAGTATATTCAGGAAATCTTTCGGCCGAAAGTTCGTTGAAGAAATTGTTTCTTTAACATTATAAATAATATTGAAAAAGAGTTTTGCATATATTATTTATTAATGGAATATAATTATGAAAATTTATTATATTGAGTAGATAAGGTTTTGACAGTAAAACTATAACATTACTCAATAGGAGACGGTTATGACGAATGACTATACATTAACGTTTTAACCTCAACTTGTATGGTTCAACGTGTCGTGTTGTTTTTAGCAATGATTTGTAGGTGGGCAGGACTTCATGAATATGTATACAAGTATATGAGAGATATATATATATATATATATATATATATATATATGTATATATATAAGTAACAACCGAACGTGAGCCTAGAGAATTCCACTATATTAAGTTTACTCGTTGAGCACTAAGACGACTTTCGTCAAACATTGACAAAGTATTTTGTGTTTTAGGATTAAATTGTTTGATCCGATAATTCATGAGATGAATTAATTTAATTGAATTAATTAATTTTATATCAAGAGTTGATATAAGTTTATTGTATAATAGATGTAAATTTGATTTACATAAAATTAGTAATTAATTAGTGAATTAATTTAATTGTTAAATTAATATACAAAATTACTTACTTAGTTTATACAAATAAAGGTATTAATTATTTAAGGTAACTATAGTTAATGTAATTGAATGATTTTTTGTTAAAGTAACTAAAATCATTTAATTGCAATTTAGTTACCTTGGTTGGTGAGATAATTTTATTTTAACTTTGGTTAAGTTAATTTTTGAAATATGTGGTGTAGAGAAAAGATTCTCTTATACCATGGTTTGTTTAATTGGTTTGGTTTGGTTTTCTTTATTTTTAATTAATAAAAACAAAAGCAAATTTTTTTTTACCACTCACTTGCTCTCTGCCGTTGATGAGAAACCAAACAAAAGAAAACAATTTTTTTCCCCTTGGCCTGCTCACTGCCAAACAAGAAGGAAAAAGAGAATTGAATTTTTACTCTAAAAAATCCAAGCCAAATTTATTACCAAAAATTACCCAACTTATTATCAAGAGCATGGGATTAATCCTTAAGAGTTAAGGATCAATTTGTGTGCTTGAGATGTAAATTTTTCTAGGGTTTAAGAGTTAAATCTTAGGGAAATTTTTGTTGCCATTCTTGAGTGATCAAACCACATTTTGGTCACCAAGATTTGTTCATCAAGAAACTTGATTTGGTGGAGGTAGGAGAAGATTCAAAGAGCTTGGTGGATTTGGGACTTGGATGCAAAACTTCTCAAATTGGCAAGGATTAAAAGCTATTGTAGGTAAATTTATTTTATAAATTTATTGTTGGGTTGTTGATGTTGAAAAAATTATTTATGGAATTGTTGGATAATTGTAAGCATGTATGTGAGGAATTTCAAGCATTAAAGTGTATATAAAATTAATGTATGGATGATATATTGATTTTATATGCTTGGTTTATATTTGACAATTGTTGGTGAATATTTTGACGCTTGGATAATTTATTAAGTGTTGATAAATTTATTAAAATGTGTTTAGAATATTTATTTAAGCTTATGGAAATTATATTGATGTATGGAAAAATTAATATATGATGATATATGAATTTTAATACATTGGAATAATTTAAGCTTATGGAAGTAAATATTTTAATACACATTTTAGGGTATTGCCGAAAAAAAAATTGCCTCGGGATTTGATCCCGCGGGCGTTCCGCTGCATTCGGCATATCTCTTCCTCCGTAACAACTTCAACATTAGAACAAAAGAAACAAATTCAACTATAAATCAATTTCCAACAAAACACATGTTATCATCACCCAAGCACAATCCATTAATCCTCAAATCATCAAATTACAATATTAAACTCCATGGATTCCAATGTAATCCATGTCTAGGGTTTTCTTAATTTGGGATTTTCTCAAATTATTAACTTCCCAACACAATAATTAGCTAAACCTCATCAACCTCAAGTCAATAACACACATCAATTACCAAATCACCAAAACATTATCAATTCAAGTTTGGATCAAACATTTCCTTACCTTTAATTCATTTCTCTCTTCACTAGCATAATCCCCAAAGCTTCCATTTCTTTCTTCTAAGCTTGCATGTGTGATTGAGCCCTTGAATCTAGACCCGGCCGGCGGTTCGGTTCCGGTTTGGAACCGAACCGAACCGGCCGGTTTCCGGTTCCACAAGTGTGGAACCGGAACCTTGAACCGAACCGGAACCGACCGGTTCGGTTCCGGTTCCGGTTCGGTTCCAAACCTTTTTTTTTTTTTTAAATTTTGAAAATTAATTAAAATAAATGAGATTAATTTTATAAATAAATAAAATTATTACATTGAAGAGCTTGAGCTTAAATTTTTAAAAATTTAAGTTGCCTACGTATCCTCCAAGGGTGAGAGGAATCAAAGCTCATGTAGTTCCATTACAAATTTAAGACATATCCCCTTTGTAAATTACAATTTTACAATTATCAATCATCATTATCAGTTGATCCTTCGGCTTCGGCTCCGGTTCCGCTTGCACTTGTTGTTGCACTTGCAGATGCATTATCGAACAAATCTTCAAAATCATCGGGGGCATCTTCTTGTTGTCTCAGATCAGCTCGAGTCCAATCATCCACACAATTTGTTTCTTCTAGAGTGCTTGGATGTAATGAAGATCGCCTAGCTTCCAATTTATTGCCTCCCAAGCTGAAGGCTTGCTCAACCGCAACGGTGGAAATAGGTGCTGCCAATATCTCTTTAGCAATAATTGATAAAACAATATATATATATATTTTGATGTCGGTTCCACCATTCAAGGATTTTAAAATTTTTACTAACTAAACTTTCAGTAGAAAACTCGAAATTTGTAGATAAATAATTATCTAATTCGGGGTTATTAGTTGTCGTATCCCTAACTTTTTTATTTCGTTGTAATAACCAACGATCTCCTGCGCTAAGTCTTGTTTGAATTACCGGTTCGCTACTGCTAGATTCACCTAATGTTCCTAAGTTATATCTTACAATATAATCATTAAATAAATCAATTAAATCATTTCTTAATTTCGTCCTTATTCTTGTAATATCAATTTAAACTAATATTCCTAAATAACCATAGTAAGCTTGTAAAGCACCATTCAAACCTTCTAATTTAAATCTAGGATCAAAAACAGCAGTAATAAGATAAAGTAAAGGAATTTCTCTAAAATAATGCAACCATTTTACCTTCATAGCAGTAATGGCTTCGAACAAAACATAATCATTAGGATCGCTACTTTCAGCATGTTCATCCAAAGTACCAACAATATTCAAACTTTCAAGAACAAATAAATGTGATGTAGGATAATAAACACCGCTAAAAATTACAGTAGCGTCATTAAAAACTTTTAAAATATCTAAATTTTTTTCACAAATATCCCATTGACTAGGATAAAGTGTGATATTTTGAACATGTTGAGAAAAAAAACTACATAATGCATCTTTGTATTGAAATGCTTGACAGATGCATATTAGTAATTTAGATTTTAATTTATAAATTTTTAAAATTTTTTTTTTTTGCATATTTGGGCAGGGAGCCAACGCTAGTAGCCATTGGGGAGGGTTCCTGTTGGAACCCTACGGTTCCAACAGGAACCCTACGGTTCCAACCGGAACCGTCGAACCAGTGGAATCATACGGTTCCGACCGGTTCGAGTTGGGGTCGAATCCCAACCGAACCGTCGGCCACGGTTTCAGTTCCCGAACCGGAACCGGTTGGAACCGGAACCTTTCGGTTCCAACCGGTTCGGTTCCGGTTCCGAACCGGAACCGTGACCGGGTCTACTTGAATCAACCCAAATTTGGTGGACAAGATGAAGGAAAATTCTGCATCTAACTCCTCCATTCTCTCACGTTTTCTTATGTAAAAAATGAGGGATGAAAGAGTGATGCCCTCTTTATATACTAGAGGCTGTTTGCAAAAGGTTAAATGATGAAAAATATTTGAAACTTTAAGAATTCTCCAGCTTGGTCTATAGGTACCGTTCATCCGAATTTTGAGATGTATTATTGACATATTTCTAATTCAAATCTGGAGAAATATCCAACGCGAAAGTTGTAGATCTCAATCTTAACTTTCCGACGATTTAGAATTCATAAAAAACATAGATCATATGGAAAAGTTACGACCCAAACACTAATGAATGTTCGTATTGAACTTTATAATAAATTCCTTATCGGTACTTCGAGGAATTTATCGAATGTCCAACTAGAAATTTTCATGAGCCCATACGTACTCTCACATTATTAAATGTCAGGTATTATTCCATTCATGACTTGGAAATCTTCGAGAAAGTCGGGAATTACCGGGGTTTTACAATATTGTTATGCTAATTTGTACTATGCTTGGAGTAAATGGTGAAGCTCTTGGTATGAAAATATATGTAATTTATATATATATATATATTTATAAATTGTGATAATTTTACAAATAAAATTCATACTCTTTCCAGTTTATATAGGATTCTTGACTCGTTGTAGACAGTCCCCGATTGGTACATATAATACTTGAATCCTATAAATGAGAGAGAGTGGACTATTAAAGATCTGGAGTAATTATAGACAATACGGTACCGCCTATATGGCAAGTTTGATATATTTGACATAATTGAGTACCTAACTGGACTTGTTATAGACAAATGTTATCACCGTCTTTATGGCTGGTTTTTATATATTTTGGCATATTTAGTACCTTGATAGGACTAATTATCGACATGACGAATTACATGTGTTGACATAATTAATACATGATAATTATGAAATAAATTGATTGAGAAATAATTATAATTTATATTTTATAAAAAATAAAAATCATTTATATTTGAAATATCAAGAGTGAATCCCCTAATCCTAGTATTTTTTTTTATTTTATTAGTTGAATTATTATTTTATCCTATTAAATTTATTCCATATGGTTTGACCCCGAACTTACCAGGTTATTTTATTACTTCGACACTCTTATACTTGGGAGTGAAGAACCATTTTATGAGTGTGTCAAGTTTTTGGTGCTGTTGTCGGGGAATAAAATTTAATAGATAGAGTAATAATTTAACATTATTGTATTTTTTTTCACTTTTGTGTGTTTAAAAAAAATTCTTTTTTTTTGTTTTGTGTATTTTGTAAAAAAAAAAAACACTTTGCTAAATTATAATATCGGGAACATGACTTTAAAAGACAATGTTTGCCGATTTATAAGAAAATTAGATGAGAAGCATATTCTCGACCCATAGAGGGCGTTCAAGCCGATACTGGACGTAAAATCAGAGGAAGATGTGAGCCACAATCACAACTACATTTCAATATACTATTTTGATTTTTTTTAAGCTATGTTAAGGAAATAATATCTCTATATTATGGAATCAATCTCCAAGATAGAATTTCTAATATCCTGTAATATCCACAAATTTGGAAACTCTTCCGGAAGGATTTTGTATTGCAGATCAGGTCTCGGAATGAGAATATTGTAGACATTGCATTTTTACATGAGCCCGATGATGAGCCTCGTATGGAGGCACTACCTGAAAAGTTGCGGAAAACGGATGCCGAAAAGAAAGAAAACCTCCAAAAATAAGCACCTCATTAGATTCAGACTCACTAGCCAGCCTCAGATTCGCTCAGTCAGCCGCTATTTCAAAACCTTAGCCTCAGACCCACCATACACGCCATTGCACCCTTCAACTTCGGCCCATCCACACGGCGCAAAGCCCATGCGATCCATCAGCATGCCCAAGACCCCATGCAATCCATCCACACGCCCAAAATCCCATGCAATTCACATGCCAAAATCCCCTCATCAACACTTTCCAATTTAACAATATTTTGGGATCCCATCCAATTTAACAAGATTTGAGATATTCTCATCACCATATTTATGAGATTTTATTTTCAAAATAATTTAATAATATATTCTCCAAATTTACATGATTTATTTCCCTATTGGGAGATCCTTTCAAGACATTATAAAAAGGGGACCAAATCATCAACAAGAAAAAAAGGAGGCTGAGACGGCAACCATCATAAAAAACCCTAGGGGCTTGGACAACAAAAACAACTTGAAATCCCTAGGCTATTCTCTTCTTTTTTGAACGACAAACAAAAAAAAAAACCTAGGCCCTCATTTCTTATCATCACCGAAAAATAACACAAAAAAACCAAAAACCGAAACCACAACCAGAAGAAAAACAACCCAAAAACCGAAGCCACAACTAGAAGGAAAAGAACAAAAAACCGAAACCACAACCAGAAGAAAAACAACCAAAAACCAAAACCACAACCAGAAAAGCCACCACCGGAAAAAAGACCAAAAAATCGAGAGAAAACACCAAAAACAGCAGCCCAAAAACACCAAAAAATAGCAGCCAAAATACCAAAAAGAGCAGCCTAAAAACACCAAAAAACAGCAGCCAAAACACCAAAAATAGCAGCAAAAAACAACCAAAATAGCAGCCAAAAACAACCAAAATAACAACCAACAAAGACCGAAAAACAGCCAAGAAAACAGCAACCAGAAAACAGAAAAACAGTAACCAGAAATAGCCAAACAACCATCGGAAAATAGCAGAACAGTAAGCAAAAATAGCGAACCAGTGATCCTTCCAGCGACGGCCTAACGTACTTCCGAGAAAGCAACTTAAAAGGTAAGACTTGATGGCACCCTTGCCATAATTATTTTTGTAGTTCTGGGCGATGCATGCCTGGCTGGACGTGAAATACGTCCAGCCGGGTATGCGAAGTCCTTCATCAAAGACGACCAAATTTCTGGTCACATTCTTTTCTTTCTTCGGCATTGTGTTATTTTTTTATTTTATTTTTTTTATCTATTTAGTGTTATCTTTTTTATCTATTTTTTTGCCTTTATTTTTCATGTTGATAACTATACGCATATGTATGGCTATATTTTTATATCCGTTTACATTGCATTGATGATTATGTATGTTATTATCTCTTGCGGTATATCAGATAGAAACCCAGACGTAAATTCCATAGCCAAATCCGAATGGACGGTAGTGCGGTCTGTACTTGGGATACAACTCCACGTGCCATTCGGGAAATATTCATACATGCGTGATTAACCCCCTTTTTTGTTTGTTATTTATTTATTGACGCTTTTCCTGCTTTTGACTGTTTATTATAATTTTCGTTATCGCATCTCGTATTTCTTAATTTAATATTCTTTTGGAACTATGTTATTGTGATTATTAATATTTATGCGTGATTAGCCTCAGGACGCCGGCGAGTGGTGAGAATGAGGAGGAAATATACGCACATGGGTTTGTCGATCTCGACTCCTCGCTTCGTTTCACGGCCCGAGCCACCCTCAAAATCGAAGCTCTCGGAGAGTACTACAAGATGACGGTGATGATTTTTTCGATCCATGATCGGTTACATGCAAAATGAGGAGAAAAGATGCGATGAACAATAAATCTGATTTGAATTTCGTTGATTCCAACGCGTTTTTCGGATTGTTTGGAGCCGTATATGGCCTCGAAATCTCGGTAAGACCTCCTGGTAAAAATTCGCTAATTTCAAGTTTTCCGCTAAATATTCAGATGTTTCCAGTAGCTTCGTAGAGTATCGTATTGATATAAATTAAATTATTTGAGCATTAGTATATTGAATATGTGTATGTGGTAGAATCCGAGAGGAATCATAGCGAATTTGATCGGTCCGATAAGTAAAGCGAGTTTCCGATAAAATCGGGTTTCGCATGCATTTGTGCTTTAATGAACATAATTAAGGATATAAATTAATTATGATACAATATTTTTTGAGTAATTCCAGAGAGGTTCGGAGGGCTTAGGTTCATTCCGCAATATTTTTGAAAGATTTTTCGAAAACGTGTAATTTGCATATTTGAGCTACTGGATTGACATAGAACAATCTTTAATGATGTAATATGGGTATTGGATGTATTATGAGTAATGAAACTGAAAACATATTTAACTTGGGTTTTCCCGGAAAATTGGGGAGTTTATGATTAACGACCTTAATCGTCCGTATTTTGTGTTATAGATGGGGAGAAGAGAAATGATAGTATGGACCCTAGGTAAGTACCTTATTATGAACTTGCCTTAGATAGATAAGGTACGATAGCTGATTGTGTGTTTATATATGTATATAGATATATGTATAGATTTAGACTCGTAGAAATATGTAACAGTGTTTGTGGAGTCTTAGAAAGCATGAAATGAGAGTTATTAAAGGTACAATCAATGAGATTCATAAAGAGCACGTATAGAAACAGATTGTCCGAAAGTATGCATAATGTCAGGTTTCTAGATAGCAAGCTATAAGAGGAAAAAATATGAATCGACCATTGACTTCCAGTCATATATGTACCAACATCAATGTGTGTCTTGGATAACCCCGATGTCACAATGATGCATATCCCGGTATTGAGGATTAGAAATAGATGCAGCTGATGTATCTGTAGTTAGATCTTTAAGGGGGACAATCAGTAACTCATGCAGTCAAACTCCATACCAGAATTATGCTTTTCAGTTATGCGTCTGATGATTGTTTGGTGATGACATTACATTTGATTGATTTTATTTGATATATTTGATAACATGTGCGAGCATTTTTCATATGGATGTTGTAGGCATTGCATTTTTGTATATCAGCCCAATGATGAGCCTCGAATGGAGGCACTATTTTTTTAGTTGCGGAAGTTGCGGAAAGCGGTCGTCGGAAGGGAATGGTCAAGAATTGACATTTTTATTGGATTTGGTTCGCTTGTTCAAGCTTCGGGTTCGCTCGTTCGGTCTCAATTTTAAATTTATCCTCGGCCCGGTTCACAAAAATACCCCACGTCCAAACCCATTTTCCATGCCCCACATTAGCCACCAACCTTTATAAACAAAACCAAAAATTCCACCTCTTTTTCTTAGCCTCCCACGTGAATGACAAGAAAAAAAACCCTCACCACAAACGCCACCTACTAGCCTCACAAATCACAAAAGCCCACAACTCCCACGTGTATCACCTCCCATCACACACTAAATAATAAACAAAAGCCAAAACCCATACCATCCATAAACACTTTTCTCACCCATACACTGCCAGAGATCTCTTGATGCAATACCCATAACTACCCATACAAACATTATTCCCAACTACCCATACGTAAACTTACCCAGACAGCTGCACTGATCCTTCACGCCCCTCACTGCTCACGCCGATCCCTTAACCCTCATGTCCCTTACGCAGCAATAAACCCCCAGGTAGACTACCTCATCTCACGACCACTCACGCCATCGTCTTCAACCCCACACCAACTGCCTTCACCACCTCACGCATGAACCCTCATAACTTTTCCTAGCTATACACACATCTAGGACGACTCTCGGAAAGAATGCCCTTCGCTCTCCATCATCACCAGCTCACTGCTCCACATGCCAAATAAACCCTCAAAACAAACCTCACTGAACCTGTAACAGGCCCTTTAGCCCCCTTCACGCTGAAATAAATAAACCCTAGAGGCCATGCACACGTGAACTATAGCCCCTTCTCACCTTCAAGCTCACTGAACACAACAGACCTAGCAAGACACACATCTTCCTCTCGGTAAAACAATCAGCCCTCTCGCAGGGGGGAATTGACGGTCCTTGGAGCCTCTTCACACGAGCTCGCCCTACACGCTCAGCCATGCCCCTCACTGCCCCTTGACACGCACAGCCGAGACACCACACACTTCCAAACTCTCGGCAGCACCATCTCCTTCAACTCCCACTGACCCTGGATGCACCACCACCGAAACTGCACTGCATCACACATCCCTGCATGCCCATGAGACCTCATGCACTGCCGAATTAACTCCCACCAAGCCGAGCCCTCACCTCATGCCACCATGAAACCAGCAAGCCGAGGAGCGCATCATCAACCCAAGACCATTTTCATTCACGTGGCCTGAACAGAGACCTTCACCACGAATCAGCCGAGCCCTTGAACCTTGCACACTGCCTCACGTTCAACGCACTGTACCGAGCCATCACACAGCCCCCTGAATGCTTCATTTACGCATGAACCAGCCTTCTGCCACACAACCCCACTGCCGAGCCATTACAACACACACTGCCGAGCACTCAACCATAGCCATTGCACTTCACGCTCACTCCACGGTCGAGACCAACTCCCACCTCACCTTGCCGAGCATCATGCATGAACCATGCAGCTCACTGCCAACTGCCGAGCCTCATTCCCTTCAAACTGACTGAGTACCCCTAGCCTAGCCGAGCCCACACTCTTACCTACGCACACACTGCCACAAGCTTTAAGCTGAGCACCATGCACGTGAATGACCCCACAAACTGCCCTCCAAATCCATGTAAGCCCTAGCCAAGATCGAGCTCTCTGCCTCCACATGATTAAGCACTATCCCCTCTCAAAAACCCTTGAAACCGCAAAAGAATAATCCACCAAACTCACGTGAAAACCGTCCCAAAACTGAGCCCAGATAATTCCTTGAAACCTTATCCAAACACCTGTAATTGGCGGTCCGTTTGCATGTGACATGCGTACGTGAAAACGTGGCCAAAATCGTGACCAAAATTGACGTAAGGATAATTTAAGAGAGAGAAAGAGAATTTGAGTTGAAAAAGAGAGAAAACAGCGAGTGAAAATAACAGAAAAATCATGAGTGAAAATAACGAGTGAAACGGTGAAAACGGCGAGTCAAAACGTGAGAAAATGGCCGAAAACAGCAAACTGTAACCGCGGGTGAAAACAGCGAAAACAGTTAAAACGGCGAACCCGGTGAAAATAGTGAAAATAGCAGAAAGTGAGAACAATAGAACGATAACCTTTCCGGCACCGTGAAATGCACTCCCGGAAAGCGACTAAAAGGTAAGACCTGAGGGCACCCTTTGTTATATTCTATTTTGTTGTTCCGGACACGGCGTACTCGGTTGATGTGGAATACGTCCAACCGGGTATGCGAGGTCCTACATTGAAAACGGCCAAATTCCTTGGCCACATGTTTATTTTTGCATGTATTAATTTAATGTATGCATGAGATTGTATGATGTGTATTCTGGATGAACGGAATATGTGTTTTCTCTTGCGGTATATCGGATGGAAACCCGGACGTAAATTCCGTAGCCAAATCCGAATGGACGGTATTGCGGTTTGCACTCGGGATACAATGCCACGTACCACTTGAGAGACACACATGTTTCGTTTCATCCAAATTTGTGTGCGAGCATGATTAGGTTATTAGTAAGTTATTTATTTCTTAAGCATGATTGGGTCGTTAGTACGTTATTTCCTACATGTATGTTATAGTTATTTTCCTTCGTAATAGGAGTTTAATCTACGTTTACGCTTAGGTTGTTATTTAGTTTTCATGTTTAATAATTCAGCATGTTCATTGTATGATATTGCATGTTTACCGTAATGAAAATTTACTTTCGAAGCATGTATATATATGTATGTTGAGTAGACTTGGTTAAAATTGCACAAATCCATTCATTACAATTGACATAAGTAAGGGACCATTCCGAACCCAACGGTTTGAGGTCTTCCCTTGCGAGGGGTGAGTGCGGCCTTAAATCTTTTTCCCGGTTCACCCCGGGTGGCGACTCCATTTTATTCTCCGGTTTAGTCCCCCGTGGGCTACTCCGTACTCCCAACCGGGCCGCGAGCCTGGAACAGCATGCGTCGCCCAGTTTCTGTGTCCTACAGTCTGGCGACTCCACTGGGGATAGAGAATCGACCCCGAAATAATGTTTTGTAATGTTTGTGATTTGTGTTTTAATTAATCATGACTACTGTGTTTACGCTTGTGTTTTGGACCGTTGTCATTTGGATTTAGTTGGACTCTTTGTCAAAAGATGTGAACTCGTTGGACCATTTAAACTGGGACAAGTTCATGTCCTTTTGACAATTAGGCCAAAATTTCTAAAATGCCGATGGGCCAGTTTGTGTTTGTGCCTTTTATCATTTGAAGTTATTTAGTTATATTATCGTAAAGTGTAAACCTGATGGGCCTTTTCAACTGGGGCAAGTTTGCACTGCGCAATAGTGTGATTAAATACTTTAAAATGATAATGGGCCAATTAGTGTAAATTATTTTATGAGCTTGTTTATTTGCATTGCACACATGTCATGCATACATGCATCATGTTAACCCTTTGTGTCTTAAAAGCCATCATAGACTCCCGTTGGGTTGGGAAGTAAGAAAGGTTTGTCAAGGGATCATCAACCAGTATGAGTGAGTCAGTCAACGGGGAATCCCGCCTAGATCAATTGGAAGCCAAGGTAGCCGAAATTACTAAACAGTTGCAAGTTTTGACCAATGTTGTGACCAGTTTGACCGTGCCCTGTATAGCCAATAACAGAGACTTGTGCAACCGGAATGAAAGGACCATTGGAGAATCTTCAAGGATCAAGACTATTCCCTCAGAGATTGCCCCTATCAGAAACAGACAATTCTCCAACTTGGGTAAACCTTTGTCAAAGATGTTTGAAAAGTTGAAGATGCAAGAAGAATGAGAGTTAAAGGAAGAATGGTTGAAGCCATACTTGTTCTACCTCAGAAGTATGGCACAGACTATCCCTGATTATAAATTTCAGCACATGTCGAAGAAAATCAGATGGTTGATGCATTGGCGACACTAGCCGCGACTTGGGAAAATCCAGAGAAATTAGTGATGAGACCACTTGTGCTGACAACTGCAAGCAAACCAGTGTATGAGACCTAAAAGATATTGGATGTGGAAGTCGATGATGGGAAGCCTTGGTATCGCGATATTCATAGATATCTGGAACACAGAGAATTCTCAGAAGGAGTAAGCGGAAAAGACAGGAAGTTGGGAAACAAAGACAATGAGATTACCAGATTTAGGAAAGAATGAGTTCACCGAGTCGATCGGCATAAGAAGGTTGAAGCTGCACTTTGCCCGAAGGAAATAAGATTGAGCGGTCACCAAGGAAATTGGCGGAAGGTCTAACCCAACGGGATAGGAAACATATACATGCATACACGTAACGCACTTGCAACTCTTGTGTTTGTTCTATGTTTGCAGGTTTCAAACGGAAGAGAAAAGCCAGCAGGAGGAAACACATGGCGTTGATGAGCACAATGAGGGTCTCACCCATCAAGAACATGGAGTATCTCTACACATATATGTGTATACATTACATGTACACGTCTTTATTCTGTTGTTTTGTATTCGCAGGTTTTAAAGAAGAAAAAAAAATAATAAGAAAAAAAAAGGGAAAACGGCAAAGATTAAAAAGCGGCAAAAGCACTAAAGACGGTGATGAAGCCACCTTGACGGAAGGATTTCGGTCATGTCTGGCTGAAGACGATGAATTTAGTGCTAACAGGGAGGCAACCCATGCACTTTGTTGTGATTTCTGTTTTCATGCTTTGTGTATACATGTTGTAGAGTCTTTAATTTTGTGTGTTATTTTTGTAGGTAAAAGCAAAGACGAAGCATGTTAAGACAGAAGGAATGGTGTTTGGAATCACAAAAATGGGAGCTAATTCATTAGTGGTTGCAGAGTAAGAGGCCAAGAGGCACGAGTTTGTCACCAAATCAGTAGATGACATTTTCTTGACGGCGACAAAGGCCGAAGAGTTGATTGACCAGATCCTGGCTTTTGAGCCGAAGCTCGACCCCATCCTCTCCAGATTGGACTGGACTGATAGTGATCGTGGCAAGAAGCGCAAATTGGAGATTGATCTGAATATGTAATGTTTCCTGCTGACCAGGTACTACGTGCATGAGACCTATTTAAAAGTTTGTAAAGTTTGTGTTTTATTTTAATTATTAAAAAAAAAAAAAGAAAAAGAATGAAAAGAAAAAAAAATGAGTGAGAGAAGTCTTTGGTAATTAGACATATGTCCGGTGATGACATTGTTTGCTGTAGGGAGAAACCCTAGAAACGATAAGTGCGAGACGTGCTCTCGTCCGGTATCCTGAATGGATTGATCTCTGTTAGACTCACGAGCACTTGATTACAGAATCCTAGCAGTAGAAACCTGAGTAGTTATCGAGGTGACTAGTTTAAGAGATGATGTATTAGTGAATGACCGTTTGCCTGGGTGTCCACACTTGTTTACTGATGCTATGATATATGATATGGTTGGAAATAAAAATAAAAGTCTCTGAAAAGAAAATATGAAAGAAAAAAATAGACCGCCTATAACCGATAAGCGTGAAGCTACCCATGGGCGAGTATTAGGATCACCATGAGGAGAAATGCTACCTTAAAGGGTAGGTGTGTCAGAAAAAGAGAGAAAAGAAAAGAAAGAAAGAAAGAAAAAAAAAAAAAAAAAAAAAAGAAAAAAAAATAATGAAAAGAAAGAGACAAAAGAAAAAAAAATGAAAACCATATCATGTTGAGTATGCTGAAGTAATCACAGAATGTGATTAAGACATCCAGGTTGGTTAGACCCCCTAGTTCGATTCTCTGAAACGAAATCACCAAGTTGGCTTACTTAAGGACTAAGCTGCGAAAGAGCCCTGGCACACACACACGAGGAGTCTAACTCAGATCACCCATTCAGATGATTGAATTTGAGTATATTGAGTACTTTGAAGATTCATCGGTTTTGACACGAAGCATTCGTTGAGGACGAAAATATGTCTAGCTATCAAGATTATCTCGTGAGAGGTAATACAATGTGTGAAATAGAATATCATGTCAGCTTGGGAACAAGGCCCATATCAGCTTTTGGGTGAGGCCCCACATCATTATCAGACTTTGCCGGGTATGGCACTCTGCGGGTTGAGGCCCACATCTCTATCAGTCTTTACCGAGTATGGCACTCTGCGGGTTGAGGCCCACATCACTATCAGTCTTTGCCGAATATGGCACTATGGGGGCGAGGCCCACATCATTATTAGTCCTTGCCGGGTATGGCACTCTGCGGGTTGAGGCCCACATCACTATCATTCTTTGCCGGGTATAGTACTCTGGGGGCGAGGCCCACACAGTATCAGTTTTGCCGGGTATGGTACTCTGGGGGCGAGGCCCACACAGTATCAGTTTTGCCGGGTATGGCACTTTGGGGGGCAAGGCCCACATCTTTGTCAGAATCAGTTTTGCCGAGTGCGACATTTCGGGTACGGAGACACAGTATCAGTTTTACCGGGTATGACACTCCAAGTATACAGTATCAGTTTTGACGGGTATGGTAATCCGAGAATGGAGCAGAGTCCGAGAATGAACAAACCGAGAATGGTAATCTGAGAATGGATCAGAGTCCGAGAATGGAACGCGATTCGAGAATGGACCACATCACAGTAACGGTTCGGGAATGAACCGCCCCACACGATAACATGTTGCATTGAAATGAACCATCCCATATCAGTATCAGTTTCGGGGATGAGTCCCAGGGCCGAGGCCCACATCAGCTTCAACATAAGTTTTCAGAGATGAATCACAGGGTCGAGGCCCACTTTAGCTACAGTATCAGTTTCGGGGATGAGTCCCAGGGCCGAGGCCCACATCAGCTTCAGCATCAGTTTCGGGGATGAGTCACAGGGCGAGGCCCACACTAGTATCAGTTTGGGGCGAGGCCCACACTAGTATCAGTTTTCAGGGATGCGTCCCAGGGTCGAAGCCCACGTCAGCATCAACATCAGTAACAGTTTCGGGGATGCGTCCCAGGGTCAATGCCCACATTATATCAGTAGTTTTGGGGATGCGTCCCAGGGTTGTAACCCACTTTATCAGTATCAGTTTGGGCGAGGCCCATATCAGTATCAGTTTGGGGCGATGCCCACATCAGTATTAGTCTGGGGGCGAGGCCCATATCAGTATCAGTTTGGCCGAGGCCCATATCAATATCAGTTTGGGCGAGGCCCATATCAGTATCAGTTTGGGGCGAGGACCGTATCAGTATCACTCTGGGGGCGAGGCCCACATCAGTATCAGTTTGGGGCGAGGCCCATATTAGTATCAGTTAGGGGGAGGCCCACATTAGCATCAGTTTGGGGCGAGGCCCATATCAGTATCAGTTGGGGGGAGGCCCACATTAGCATCAGTTTGGGGCGAGGCCCATATCAGTATCAGTTGGGGCGAGGCCCATATCAGTATCAGTCTGGGGCCGAGGCCTACATCAGTATCAGTCTGGGAGCGAGGCCCACATCAGTATCAGTTTAGGGCGAGGCCCACATCAATATCAGTTCGAGGGCGAGGTCCCTATTGTCAATGGTGTTGGGTCGAGGTGCCCAGGGTCGAGGTGCCCCCGTTGTCAGTTGTAGTTCCGGGTCGAGGTGCCCAGGGTCGAGGTGCCCACTACATCATCAGTTCGAGGGCGAGGTCCCTATTGTCAGTGGTGTTGGGTCGAGGTGCCCCCGTTGTCAGTTGTAGTTCCGGGTCGAGGTGCCCAGGGTCGAGGTGCCCACTACATCATCAGTTCGAGGGCGAGGTCCCTATTGTCAGCGGTGTTGGGTCGAGGTGCCCAGGGTCGAGGTGCCCCCGTTGTCAGTTGTGGTTCCGGGTCGAGGTGCCCACTACATCATCAGTTCGAGGGGAGGTCCCTATTGTCAGCGGTGTTGGGTCGAGGTGCCCAGGGTCGAGGTGCCCCCGTTGTCAGTTGTAGTTCCGGGTCGAGGTGCCCAGGGTCGAGGTGCCCACTACATCATCAGTTCGAGGGCGAGGTCCCTATTGTCAGCGGTGTTGGGTCGAGGTGCCCAGGGTCGAGGTTCCTCCGTTGTCGGTTGTAGTTCCGGGTCGAGGTGCCCACTACATCATCAGTTCGAGAAGGGGCGGGGAGTTCGAGGGCGAGGTCCCTATTGTCAGCGGTGTTGGGTCGAGGTGCCCCAGTTGTCGGTTGTAGTTCCGGGTCGAGGTGCCCAGGGTCGAGGTGCCCACTACATCATATTTTGGGGATACATCCCCGGGCCGAGGCCCAATTTTTCAGCGCGGTATTGGGATGCGTCCAGGGTCGAGGCCCCCGTTGTCGGTTGCAGTATTGGGATGCGTCCCAGGATCGAGGTCCACTGCATCATCAGCTCAGCTCGAAGCAGCAGGTAAGTCAGGTGGCAGCTGGCGAGCCAGGTAAGTAAAAATGTATTGCACGAACTTTGATAAGACTGTCATTGTCACACACTACACAGATCCCATCAAAGTGGGGGCGACTGTAGGCATTGCATTTTTGCATATCAGCCCAATGATGAGCCTCGAATGGAGGCACTATTTTTTTAGTTGCGGAAGTTGCGGAAAGCGGTTGTCGGAAGGGAAGGGTCAAGAATTGACATTTTTATTGGATTTGGTTCGCTTGTTCAAGCTTCGGGTTCGCTCGTTCGGTCTCAATTTTAAATTTATCCTCGGCCCGGTTCATAAAAACCCCACGTCCAAACCCATTTTCCATGCCCCACATTAGCCACCAACCTTTATAAACAAAACCAAAAATTCCACCTCTTTTTCTTAGCCTCCCACGTGAATGACAAGAAAAAAAACCCTCACCACAAACGCCACCTACTAGCCTCACAAATCACAAAAGCCCACAACTCCCACGTGTATCACCTCCCATCACACACTAAATAATAAACAAAAGCCAAAAGCCATACCATCCATAAACACTTTTCTCACCCATACACTGCCAGAGATCTCTTGATGCAATACCCATAACTACCCATACAACCATTATTCCCAACTACCCATACGTAAACTTACCCAGACAGCTGCACTGATCCTTCACGCCCCTCACTGCTCACGCCGATCCCTTAACCCTCATGTCCCTTACGCAGCAATAAACCCCCAGGTAGACTACCTCATCTCACGGCCACTCACGCCATCGTCTTCAACCCCACACCAACTGCCTTCACCACCTCACGCATGAACCCTCATAACTGTCCCTAGCTATACACACATCTAGGATGACTCTCGGCAAGAATGCCCTTCGCTCTCCATCATCACCAGCTCACTGCTCCACATGCCAAATAACCCCTCAAAAAAACCTCACTGAACCTGTAACAGGCCCTTTAGCCCCCTTCACGCTGAAACAAATAAACCCTAGAGGCCATGCACACGTGAACTATAGCCCCTTCTCACCTTCAAGCTCACTGAACACAACAGACCTAGCAAGACACACATCTTCCTCTCGGCAAAACAATCAGCCCTCTCGCAGGGGGGAATTGACGGTCCTTGGAACCTCTTCACACGAGCTCGCCCTACACGCTCAGCCATGCCCCTCACTGCCCCTTGACACGCACAGTCGAGACACCACACACTTCCAAACTCTCGGCAGCACCATCTCCTTCAACTCCCACTGACCCTGGATGCACCACCACCGAAACTGCACTGCATCACACATCCCTGCACCCCATGAGACCTCATGCACTGCCGAATTAACTCCCACCAAGTCGAGCCCTCACCTCATGCCACCATGAAACCAGCAAGCCGAGGAGCGCATCATCAACCCAAGACCATCTTCATTCACGTGGCCTGAACAGAGACCTTCACCACGAATCAGCCGAGCCCTTGAACCTTGCACACTGCCTCACGTTCAACGCACTGTACCGAGCCATCACACAGCCCCCTGGATGCTTCATTTACGCATGAACCAGCCTTCTGCCACACAACCCCACTGCCGAGCCATTACCAACACACACTGCCGAGCACTCAACCATAGCCACTGCACTTCACGCTCACTCCACGGTCGAGACCAACTCCCACCTCACCTTGCCGAGCATCATGCATGAACCATGCAGCTCACTGCCAACTGCCGAGCCTCATTCCCTTCAAACTGACTGAGTACCCCTAGCCTAGCCGAGCCCACACCCTTACCTACGCACACACTGCCACAAGCTTCAAGCCGAGCACCATGCACGTGAATGACTCCCACAAACTGCCCTCCAAACCCATGTAAGCCCTAGCCAAGATCGAGCTCTCTGCCTCCACATGATTAAGCATTATCCCCCCTCAAAAACCCTTGAAACCGTAAAAGAATAATCCACCAAACTCACGTGAAAACCATCCCAAAACCGAGCCCAGATAATTCCTTGAAACCCTATCCAAACACCTGTAATTGGCGGTCCGTTTGCATGTGACATGCGTACGTGAAAACGTAGCCAAAATCGTGACCAAAATTGACGTAAGGATAATTTAAGAGAGAGAAAGAGAATTTGAGTTGAAAAAAGAGAAAACAGCGAGTGAAAATAACAGAAAAGTACAGAAAAATCATGAGTGAAAATAACGAGTGAAACGGTGAAAACGGCGAGTCAAAACTGTGAGAAAATGGCCGAAAACAGCAAACTGTAACCGCGGGTGAAAACGGCGAAAACAGTTAAACGGCGAACCCGGTGAAAACAGTAAAAAAAGCAAAGTGAGAACAGTAGAACGATAACCTTTCCGGCAACGTGAACGCACTCCCGGAAAGCGACTAAAAAGGTAAGACCTGAGGGCACCCTTTGTTATATTCTATTTTGTTGTTCCGGACACGGCGTACTCGGTTGACGTGGAATACGTCCAACCGGGTATGCGAGGTCCTACATTGAAAACGGCCAAATTCCTTGGCCACATGTTTATTTTTGCATGTATTAATTTAATGTATGCATGAGATTGTATGATGTGTATTCTGGATGAACGGAATATGTGTTTTCTCTTGGGATATATCGGATGGAAACCCGGACGTAAATTCCGTAGCCAAATCCGAATGGACGGTACTGCGGTTTGCACTCGGGATACAATGCCACGTACCACTTGAGAGACACACATGTTTCGTTTCATCCAAATTTGTGTGCGAGCATGATTAGGTTATTAGTAAGTTATTTATTTCTTAAGCATGATTGGGTCGTTAGTACGTTATTTCCTACATGTATGTTATAGTTATTTTCCTTCGTAATAGGAGTTTAATCTACGTTTACGCTTAGGTTGTTATTTAGTTTTCGTGTTTAATAATTCAGCATGTTCATTGTATGATATTGCATGTTTACCGTAATGAAAATTTACTTTCGAAGTATGTATATATATGTATGTTGAGTAGACTTGGTTAAAATTGCACAAATCCATTCATTACAATTGACATAAATAAGAGACCATTCCGAACCCAACGGTTTGAGGTCTTCCCTTGCGAGGGGTGAGTGCGGCCTTAAATCTTTTTCTCGGTTCACACCGGGTGGCGACTCCATTTTATTCTCTGGTTTAGTCCCCCGTGGGCTACTCCGTACTCCCAACCGGGCCGCGAGCCTGGAACAGCATACGTCGCCCAGTTTCTGTGTCCTACAGATGTGTTTGTTGAAATGGGACACGAGCCCACTTTGTATGTATTGGATGAGTGAGATGTCACCAGCATGTACTTGACTGTGGTTGACTGTGCTGATGCGTATATGGATAATGGCATTGCATTGCGTTGCATGACTTACATGTTCATATGGTTGCTATGATGATGCATACCCAGAAAGAGACACAGTGCACACTAAAAAGTGCAAATTTATTAAAAGAAAAATTAATCATTTGACACTTGTAGTTTCATTAATCCCCATAAATTAGCACATTTCTGAAATAGTAATTAAATTTATATTTTATATATTTTTATTGTGATTTTTATTTCTTATGTAGATGCAATAATACTTTGGATGTATAACTAGAAAAATGGACGTGACATTTTGATTATGGAGGCCAGAAACTTAATAGGACGTTCTAACAGTGTACAATTTCAGAAATTCCAACTTTGCGCAATTTTCGTATTTTGGCCATAATCTTTTACTCCGAAATCGGATTGAGGTGATTCCAATTTCATATGAAAGAAGACTTAAATATATATAACTTTACTGTTTAAAAGATTTTATAGTTCTGAAGTTTTCAAGGTCAAAATTGATGAAAAATCCAAAATGTGTTGCATGTAATTTTAATTATTATAAAAAAAACATAAACAAAAACCAAAAAAAAAAAGAAAAAAAAGGACAATCCCACCGAAAGTGAATGGTTGACAAATTTGGTAAAATATTGGCCAATTATCAAATGAAGACAAATAACCTTTGAAAATTTTGTCAAATGTTGGCAAAAGATGAAAAAAAACAAGAGAGAAATTTTTTTAAACTTGCAAAATCATTTGTATTATATTAGGAGGCTGAGCATCCTCTATAAATAGAGATGCTCAACACCTCATTTTCTTCAGCAAATTTTCACAGGTCTCTCTTGAGAATTTGTGGGATAAACTCTTGTGTGTATTTTTTTCT
>SKCR01002507.1:0-28231 GCA_019454045.1 Zanthoxylum bungeanum
TTCTACATTGAATGGTGTCACTGCTTCTAAAATTTTGGAAGGCGGGAAGCATGTGATTGATTCAATGCTTCAACCGCGCCTTCCTGAATGGAGTGCTGATCAACCTCTTGCCGATCGCGTTCTTAGTGCAATGTGGTTGTATTTGATGACATATAGACTTGCTAATGAGGAAAAGATAGATGAAACATCTGTATGGTATGCACTCTTGTGTTGATATTATAAATCACATCATTTCTTTTATCCTAAATACTCTTCTAGTTAGCTACGGTTTTTTTAAAATAAGGAAAAAGGGGACTAGGGTTTCCACCAGACACCAAACTAGTATATAAATGTGTTTTTTCCCACAAAAATTAGACAATATACTGAGAGAAATATTTTCTTTCACATTTGTTGGGTTGCTTTGGGTAACGCAAAAGGCGACCCCTGTTGAGTGCAGACGAATTTCAGACAGCTTGGAGTTGGAAGATCTGATTTGCCTTTTGCATTACCCAAAGCAAACCAACAAATTTTCTCTCTGAGAGAAAATATTTCTCTATGATTATCGTATGCTTTTTCGGTGGGAAAAAACAAGTTTATATGCAAATATGGTGGAAACCCTAGTCATCTTTGTCATTATTCTATTTGAAATAAAAAATTAATTAAATTAGAATAGTAATTGGCTTGACTTGTGTAATTGAGGGAGCTCCATGTGCTATTTCATTAAGTCGGTCCCTCGTGCACAATTACATTAATTGGCCCCTTATGTACAATTACATTGATAAGAAACCATGAGTAGAAGTCACTCTAAAAACTGGCTTATAAGGGAATGGTGTCCATGAGCTTATATTCTCATTTAGATTATTATATTTAGCACACTTGGAGTTAGTATCCTAACATACATGACCCCCCAGTTGTCAAAGGCGTGTCTCAAGCTCAAGCTTTGACCAATGCGCCTCATGAAAGGTCATGCCAGAAGACCTTTATTAGTGCCTAGGCCATGTCTTTGAGATGCCCTTAGGCGCGCCTCATAAAAACCTGTGAGGACTTGAACCATGGATTTAAGAACCTTACATGGAGGAAGTCCATGGTTCAAGTCCCACCCCCATATTATTGTGAAATAATATATAAGGTAGGCTATAAGCCCAACAACCATGTCCACATGGGTGAGGCCCCCTATGTGGACAAAGCCTTGTAGGACCGTTAGGGTAGGGAAGTAGCCTTGAGCACCTCCGACGAGACCTAAAGTGGTCAATTGGCCTAATAGATCCGAGAGGTGCATATAAGCGCACTTTTATAATTGTTTCTGATATATTTTCAATGATTTCTCTATGTTTTAGTTAATTTGATACTTTTTTTTTTTTTTTTTTTGCAATTTGTTGCTAGGATCCTTTATGCCTTGCACATTTAACCCCCCCCCCCCCCCCCAAAAAAAAAAAAAAGACACCCTCCAAAAAAAAAGGAATAGATACGGCACAGGTAGACATGCACACGGTTGCGGTATCAAACCGTAACCGAACAGCAATCAAACTGTTGATCAACCGAACCTTTAACAAACCAGACTGCAACCGAACCGGATGGGTCCGGTTCGGTTGCGGTTGGTGCATTTCCAATCGATGGTTGAATTGGATTTACGGTCTGGTTGCGGTTTGTGCATTTCCAACCGATGGTTGAACCGGATTTACGGTTCAACCGTAACAAATCCAAACCATAAACCGTATGGTTCGGTTACGGTGGGAAACTATAACCTAACCGTGGGCATGCCTAGATACGGGTGTGTCAGTATATCCCATTTGATTACCATGTTGAATCATTTCATTTTGTAGCAACAGTGTAACTTGATGCCTAATATTATGGAATTTAAGGTTATGCCTTATCAGTACAGTAAACAACTACTTGTCTAGTTGTCCTTTGATTTTGCTTCATTGGCTGTGCGGTCAGTCTCATGATAATCACTGCCTTTTGACAATTCTAAATGAAAGCTATGACATGAATGATTATTTCTTTGGGATTTTTTGCAGGTATGTTATGGATGAATTAGGTTCTGCTTTGCGACATAGTGATGGGCCAAATTTCAGAGTAGCTCCTTTCCTATTCATGCCAGAAGCGAAATTATCAACAGCTATCAGGTTTCATGTTTACCTCTTGTCTGGAGCAGTTTTACCAATTTTTCATTGTACCCAAAAGCGCCCGTGAGTTGCCTTAAATTTTATAGGGCCTTAGACGAGTTCTTTAAATAGGACCCTTATCGATAAAGGATTAAAAATATATGTCATATTATACACTAAATATTGAAATTTCTCTGGATTCGGGGGCTCAACCGACCGCCTGTGTCGACTTTTCCCAGGACCATCTCTGATTATACCCTGTTATTGAAACTGAGTTGTTCAAATATGTTCCTTTTGATTAGAACAACTTATAGGAAAAAAACCCATCATTTTTATGTTCTTATTTGTTAATTTTTACTCATTGAAAAACATATATTTCCTCCTCTATTCTTATATAACATAAAGGACAGCCTTAACATGAATAAATTTTATTTTTCAGCTTTTCTATATTATGGCCAATCCAGAATGTTTACAAAAGTGATGAGTGCACTCGTGATTTCTTATATGGTATTGGGGAGGACAAACAACGTTCTGCCAGACTTACAGCTTGGTTCCATACACCACAAAGTTATTTTATCAAGGTATTATCTCCTATTACTGACCTCACTGATATTTTCATTCTTAATTGTGGTTCACTGCCTGTTTGGTATTAATTTGCATTGAATCGTGCAGGAGTATGAGAAGCACTGCCAGAAATTGAAGTTCAAAAGTTTGAGTTACACACCTACCAAGTCTTCTACCACTAAACGTCTGCAACGTAGTGATGGATGTGCTTTACGTGTTTACACTGACATACCTCATGTGGAAGAATTTTTGACTCGTCCTGAATTTGTAATCAGTAAGTATAGTGATCCATTGATGGAAGGGTTTCTATTTTCTCTTTGACTCCAATTTATTATATATATTTCCTGTTTCCTGGCTTGGAGACATATACACCCTATGTCATTCATCGCCTAATTAGTAAGATTATTTAAAGTATTAGGTTGAGGATCATATTGTGTTCCTTATTTGCTAGGTTCATGATTATAATTTGGATTATTTCTAATCTAGATTTACTAGTGCTTCTTGCTTAGATTTTATTTTCTGGTTGGGGATACGATTAGCTGGAAAAGATTGCTGATATTTTTATCTTGATGTTGTTGATTTTACATGATATGCACACTATGTCTTTGTACTTCTGATAATCCCTTTCCGCTTCCTCTTACAGCAACAGAGCCGAATGATGCAGATATTATATGGACAAGTTTGCAGGTCGATGAGGACATGAAAAAAGCTACTGGAATAACAGATCAGCAATGCGTAAACCAATTTCCTTTTGAGTCTTGCCTTGTAATGAAACATCATTTAGCAGAGACTGTTCAGAAGGTTAGAATAGCAAACTTATTTCTCATGTGAATGCTTGATCAATAAGCATATTACAAGAACTGATCTGTTATCTGTTAAAATGTTATATATATCAACCTAGCGGAGTGACATGCTTAATATACCAAGACTGGAAAACAAGACTTGCAATTATTCTGCCAGCCGTTATTAACTTTAAATTTCTCTTTCCAACAGGCACATGGCACTCCTGAATGGTTGCAGCCTACTTATGATCTTGAAACGCATCTATCGCAACTGATTGGTGACTATTACGTACGGAAAAGAAATGGGCTTAACAATTTATGGATCTTAAAACCTTGGAACATGGCACGGACTATTGATACCACTGTGACTGATGATTTATCTGCTATTATCCGTCTTATGGAAACTGGTCCAAAAATATGCCAGAAGTATATTGAGCTCCCCGCTTTGTTCCAAGGAAGGAAGTTTGACCTTCGTTACATAGTACTGGTTCGCAGCATGGACCCTTTAGAAGTATTCCTTTCAGACGTTTTCTGGGTATGCACATTCCTCTATAGTATTCTATAAAGCAATAGGATGTGATGGGACCGTGTTGGCAATTGAGGAATGCTTTCTGCTTGTTAAATGCTCATATTTTAACATTTTTTTTCCATTTCCAGGTTAGACTGGCAAACAACCCGTATTCTTTAGACAAGCACAGTTTCTTCGAGTACGAGACACACTTTACAGTCATGGTACGTTTAAGCATCAATTTTAATGGCGGTCAAGCATTTACATTTTACAGCCACCCTCTGTATGAATTAAATTCTGATTCTGATGAAAGAGAATCTGATATTTATTGGATATTACTTGTTTTTTTTTTTGGGATTATGTATCTACACTTCTATGGAACCTTTAAATTTCAGTCCTTTAAAAACTTGTGGTTTTCAGAATTATGGTGGTCGAAGATTTAATCCCATGAACACACCTGATTTTGTGAGGGAATTTGAAGCGGAACATAAAGGTATCAGGACTTTCCTAACTGGTTGATTCTAGTTGCCTATCCATGTGGAAAGTTGGTGATCACAAAGTGAAGCACATAATTAACATTCTTGAATTGACATGCAATGTTGATATCTATGTCTGTTTCAGTTAAATGGTTAGAAGTTCATGAGAGAGTAAAAAATATGATCCGATCTGTCTTCGAGGCAGCAGCTGTTGCACATCCAGAGATGCAAGGTTCAAAATGTAGGGCCATGTATGGCGTGGATGTAATGCTTGATGGATCTTTTCAGCCCAAGTTACTGGAGGTTTGTTACTCCGAACAATATTCCCCTTTCTTGAGCTTCGTTTTGACATACATAATTGGAATACAGTTTGAACGAAGACCTGCTTTTTCTTGATTTCGCCTTTCTTGATTTACTGCATTTTTTAGCCAAACCAAAAATATTTTGTGTGCTCAATGAAAACAATACAAATGTCGTGTGTCGTGCAGGTTACTTACTGTCCAGACTGTACAAGAGCGTGCAAGTACGATACAGAAGCTTTAGTCACAGGGGAAGTAATCAAAGGTCACGACTTCTTCAATTATGTCTTTGGTTGTCTCTTTCTAAATGAAACGGCATGTGTAACCCCATTGTAATGCAGCTATAGACGGTATTCATTTGTACCAAGTATCTGATAAGATTCCATAATCAAGATAATTGAAGGGAGAAAATCAAGGAATATCTTTTTTTTTGAATCCTTTGTAATTATATCTTTTATCTAGTAGTTAATCTCTTTCCTATTTCAAATTTCAATCATTGTGTATTTATAGTACTAAATGTCATTGTAAATAATAAGAGAAAATATATTCTTCTTCAACTTGTCCTTTTCATTTCCACATGGTATCAGAGCCCAGATCCCTTCTCTAATTTTTTTTTTCTCCACAATCTCCAACCTCCGTTCCAATGGCCTCCGACGGTACCCAAAATGTCATCCCCAACACCCAAGAACCTACAAAACCTTTGATCATAATTGCCATCCACAACTCAATCAAACTCACATCAACAAATTATCTCTCCTGGAAAACCCAAATTGAAGTCATTCTCATCGGCTACGATTTACAAAAACACATTGATGAAAATCATCAAACCCCACAACGCACCGTCACCACCAATAATGTCACTTCACCAAATCCCGAATATCATACTTGGCTACGCCAAGACAAACTCATCTTTGCAGCTCTGGTCGGCACCCTATCACCATCTCTAGTTCCTCTTATCACCCAATCCACCAACACCTATGAAGCCTGGCGAACTCTCGCCAACACTTATGCACGACCTTCTCGGGGTCACATCAAACAACTCAAGGATCATCTTAAACACATCACCAAGGGTACTAAAACCATTACCGAATACATGCAATCCATCAAAACCACAGCCGATCAACTTGCCGCCCTTGGTAAACCTCTTGACCATGAAGATCTAATCGAAAAAGTACTTGACGGCCTTGACGATAACTATCAGTCCATCATCGACTCGAGTTGGTCTATGAAACATGTCGCGCTTGACTACCACTTCATCCGAGAACAAGTTCAAAATGGTCTACTCCGGGTCTCCCACATCTCTGGAGCTGATCAACTAGCGGACGCTCTAACCAAACCGCTTGCTCGGTCTCCTTTCAATTCAATCAAGTCCAAGATCGGACTCTCTCCACGACCGTCCATCTTGCGGGGGCATGATAAGATTCCATAATCAAGATAATTGAAGGGAGAAAATCAAGGAATATCTTTTTTTTGAATCCTTTGTAATTATATCTTTTATCTAGTAGTTAATCTCTTTCCTATTTCAAATTTCAATCATTGTGTATTTATAGTACTAAATGTCATTGTAAATAATAAGAGAAAATATATTCTTCTTCAACTTGTCCTCTTCATTTCCACAGTATCAAAGTGTCGCAATAGATACTCAATGCGACACTCGGTTTCCTTGATTTCTCATCAAAATTTTGTTTCATGAAAAGATTTTCTCCTATCCGCGACAGAAAGTTTGCGCCAGTGTGTTTGTGGAAGCTCTTGCCTAGATCACACGATTTAAGTTGCTAATTCCATGTTTTTTTTTCTTGTTTTATTTGGTGCTGATATTATTTGGAAAGGAGGATAATGTCACTTGGTGTGGTTCCTTTAGAGCAAAAACTAATGTGGTCCACCATTGAAGTTTTTCACGGCAGAGTTGATGGCTGTGTTTCGTTTTTTCTAACTATATATATATATATATATATATATATATATATATATATATATTTATTTATTTATTTATTTATTTATTTCTAGAAGCTAAGGGGGTGGCCAATGGGCGTAAATAAAAATCGATTTCAATGCGATTTCTTTTTTCTTTTTCGTTAGTTTGTCCATATTTCTAGAAAAATGATCTCTTATTTTTCATTGCCATTCCCATAAGACTGAATATTATAATTCACAAGAAGCATGAATACAGTATCTATAAGATAACAATTTCAGTCTTGAAAATTATTTGGCATTTTGACGTGGCATTTGACTTTCAAATTTTGGGTTCGAATTTAGGAGGTATATTTCTTTTAAGAGTATTTAACAATCGGAGATTTAACATGTTCTGCTTAAATCGAGGTCGAGTGATTTGACGGTGAGATTTCCAACGTTTTAAAAAAAAATATGCAAGCCGATGGACATTGGGTAAAGCTTAAAATCTATATAATTTTTTTAATTATTCACATTTTTTTAAGGGAGAACTTGGATGATGAATTTTTTTAAGCGCTTGAAAACTAAAAAGAACTCTGCCCTTTGGAGCAATTAGTATATAATAATATTTGTGATGTGAAAAGGATAATAAAAATATTATATAATAAGAAATTTGAAAATATTAGGTTGATGCAAAGAGGCAAAAATAGGAAGTAATGGTTTGGAGGGCAATTTGATACCTAAATGAAAAGAAAATTGCCGACGATTTGAAACTTACCAATAAATGAAGTATTTATTTTTGTTATATTTACATATATACTTTTCTTTTTATTTTTCACATATATTTGGTTTCATAGTAATTGTTCATTTTAATTATACAGGTAAATAATACAGGGCATAATTTAATTAAAGAAGCATGTGAAAATTTTAGTATACCCAAAAGCTCATTCAAAAGCCGAACTCTCCCGAAAGTTGCACAACATTTTATATTTTGTGGAATTTGGTGATAATTTTACACGAAAAAATATAAAATAATATAGTTTAAAGACAAGGCTCCTCATCTCATCGACGCACCAGTGGTCTAGTGGTAGAATAGTACCCTGCCACGGTACAGACCCGGGTTCGATTCCCGGCTGGTGCATTTTTTTTTTAAATCCACCATCAATAAAGAAACCCAAATGGAGTAGAATAAAGAAATAATTCTAATCAAAGCCTGAAATGGCCAATAAATCTTTTTTTTTTTTTTTTAAACTGGAATCAGAAAAACTGAGCTGAAATTACCACAAATTCTTTACCCACCAACAAATTTTGATAATAAAAAGCTTGCAGATACTAGTACAGAGCAAGCAATAAAAGCATGGCTTCTACTTGTAGTAGGCAGATTTGACAACACATAAGCCATCACCATTGTTCTATCATATTATTATTATTATTATTTTTTTTTTGAAACAATGGAAATCCCGCCACCGAACCATCCATTATGGGCCGCGGCGCAGGTAAAACCACCGGCTATCCTAGACTCTTACAAGAAGTGCACCCCCTGGATTCGAACCAAGAACCTCAAGGTGAGATCCTGGACCATACACCACCAAACCACACCTCTTGGGGACTTGTTCTATCATATGCTTGAGTTGAAGGACACAAATGACTTGATGATGATAGAGCCATCGATTTCTTCAGGAACAGACTAAGCTTCAACATCAGTATAAATAAATTATTCTGTCTCTCATAAAAAATTTGATGTAGGAAATATGTCGTCAATTATCAAGAAGATGCCTATAGTGTTGATTGGCTATGCTAACGAATCACTCCTATATTCTTCTTTAAATGATCTCGAATCACATTTAGAAGTTTCATTTTCTATTTTTTGAATTATTTCCGAATTTGTTTATTTTAATTTGGAAATCATATTTTAATTATGTTTTCTTTCATTATTTTATGATAACTAGTATATGACTCACATTTTGTGCAAGTTGATCACATCTGTAATTATAATTTCATATCATAACAATAATATTAATACTATTTTAAGTATTGAAATTGTAAATGATATGAATCTAGTTGGTTTTATAGTCTAAATGAGATAATTGACTTACTTACACAGTCTCATTTGTTTGTCTATCAAACAGTGTTTCTAATTCATATTAGAGTTTATCTATCGTCTTATTCTCTCATTTGAAATCATATTCATAATTATAAATAACTTTAAAAACATTAATTTTCTTCCGAATTAATTCAAATGAAATTTAATGTAATTTATTCGATTTAAACTTAAATTTTCTTATCGAACTTGAAATATTGGTTGTCACTGTGCAATAGCTAATAATCAGAGTTTGCATCATGAAACACATCAAATAATTAAAAAAAAAATATCATGAAAAAACTTTTAGAAATAATTCAAAGTAAAACGACAAATAAGAATAGACTTAAAAACTAAAAAAATTGACTAATTTTTATGAATGACTGCTATTTATGTCTTTTATTTTAATATGATATTATGTTTTTTTATTGCAATAGGTTTTTTTATTTTTATTTTATAAGATAATAAAAAATTAATTATAGAGATTATGTGTCACATATGTTTTTGTTATATTTTAATGGGACATACTTTTTAAATTTAATAATAAGGAATTGCATTATTAATTAATTAAATTAATACGTTTCTTATTTTAATAGGAAAATATGTTTTTATATTGTAATAGTTTTCTTATTTTAATTTTATAATTTAATAATAAAAAATTATAGAGATATTTTAATTTTATAATTTAATAATTAATATGAGATTCTATTTTATATTATAATAGATTTTTTATTTTAATAATTATTATTTAATTTTATAATAAAAAATTAATTTCTGAGATATTTTAATTTTATAATTTAATAATAAAAATTTAATTGTAGAGATTATGTGACAAGTATTAAATTCATAGGTTTCTTATTTTAATAAGAGATTATGTTTTTATTTTATAATATGTTTCTTATTTATTATTAATTAAATTAAATTAAATTAAATTAATTATTTTAATCGGAATTTATATTTTTATATTGTAATATGTTTCTTATTTTAATTATACAATTTAATAATAATAATTTTTTAGGGAGATTTTAATATTATAATTTAATAATAAATATGATATTCTATTTTTATGTTGTAATAAATTTCTTATTTGAATAGTTTATTATTTTAATTTTATAATTTTAAAATAAAAAATTAAATTTAGAGTTATTTTAATTTTATATTAAAAAATTATTATAGAGATTAGGTGACATGTATTAAATTAATATGTTTCTTATTTTAACAGAATATTATGTTTTTTTTATAATATGTTTCTTATTTTAATTTTTAATAATAAAACTAATTTTAAACATATTTTAATATATTGTTATTGTAATAAGTTTCTTATTTTAATAGATTTATTAATTTAATTATAATTTAATAAAGTTTAGTTTATCACTATTAAATTTTGATAATTGTTTATGTGTGTGTATATATTATATCTATGATCCAATTCTAGTTTATTGATCACAATATATATATATATATATATAAAATATTAGAGCTGGTATGAATACAATTCTTTATATCCATAGATTAGATGGATTGAGTTTTAATATTAACATTTTCTTATTAATAAAAACAAACTTCCCTACAAATTAAGGTCCATAAAATCTGATATAATAGGATCAGATATGAATAATAAATAAATAAATAAATAAATATAAAATCTTATATTAAACGAACAAAATATTAAAATTAATATCTACTTTGCCATCCCTATAATTTAATCCAAGTTCATTTTAAGAGACGAAAGCCTAAAGCTTTGATTGTATTAATTCGATTGGATTCTAAAATTTTGTTTAAGGTCCGTTTGGTAATTATGGCTTGACCTGTGATCTGGTAAGATGATAAAATTATATTTGGTTCAAAATATAATTTTTTAGTGTTTAGTTAATGATGAAAAATTACAATTATTAATCGTGATTTATTTTAAAAATTGAATTTTGTAAAAGATAAAATTTTTATCAAAATATTAAAATAACACATCAATTAAATTTTTTAATATAAATCAAAATTTCAGCAACACCAGATAATTATTCCCCTGTGTCGCTTTATCTACTCTGTAGAGACCAAAACAAGCGTTTGTTGTTTCAACAATAATCGAGCAAAAAATGGCGACCTTGGACTCAGACGTGCCGATGGTTCCAGTCGGAGAGGCTTCAAGCAGCTCAGGCCCTTCGTCTTCCTCCAAGAAGCCTAAGCGTTTCGAGATCAAAAAGTGGAGCGCCGTCTCCCTCTGGGCTTGGGGTAACCCTAACCCTAACCCTAATTTTGTTTTTCTTTTTGTTTTCTGTAATTGGAGATTTGGATAGTTATTAATTTCGCGCTGTTAATGTTTGCAGATATTGTTGTTGACAATTGTGCGATTTGCAGGAATCACATCATGGATCTATGTGAGCACCTTTTTTTTTTTTTTTTTTTTTTTTTGTATATTTATTTTGATCTGTTGGGTTATGTTATTGGATATTTGTTGTTTGTTAGGCATCGAGTGTCAGGCTAACCAGGCTAGCGCTACGAGCGAGGAATGCACTGTAGCTTGGGGTATGTTTATTTTTTATGCTCTTTAAGTTTATCGTAGCTGTTGTGGATGTTGAGTGTCTTTTGTTATTTTGACTCTGTTTCCTAAATAATTTTTTTGGATGGCTTATATGATTCTAGTGTCTGATTGTGTATCTCAGTTCCAATTCCAAACTTGTGAAGATGGCAACAGATTGAGAATTTGGTGTTTAATGGTATCTGGATTATATAATTGTGTTAATTTTTCACATATATGCTTGCGGGAAAAAATATTAGTGCATTTTTGGAAGTCTTAAAAGCATGAATGTATTGCTGACTTGCCTTTCAATATTTCTGAAGCAGAGAGCTAATTGTTTAGATGCATCATTCTTTGTATAATTGTTGCTTCTTTCAAATCTTTTTTTAATAGATTGGAGCACTAAAATTAATCGTCATAGTAATGTAAAGAAATCAAAAGATTCATGGTAGAAATACAAAGGAGATCATAGAATTGGAGGATATATGCTTTAATTTAGAATAATTGTATGGACATGCTTGATCAGATGAGATATGTTCGGAGAAGTATTCAGGTTTCGTTTCATGGTGTAAATTCAACTCCTGTTAAACTTTTTATCGTGATGGGGTGAGAATTTCCAATTTCAGTTATTATAATGTTAGTTGCTGCTCTGTAGTGTAGTATTATGTTGTAGTCTTACATGTTCATAGAATCATTGAAATAAAAGGAATTTGATTATTGCATTGCATTGACAAATATATTGTGGCTACCTTATGGTTGCTTGGTCTTAGCTTTAACATACAATTTCCTAGTACCTTCAATGTTAAAAAAAGGCTATGTGGTAGGCGTACGGTGAGGGAAAGCCTAGAAGGATAGGCTAGGCTAGGTGGTGCCAGGCGGTTTTTTTTTTTTTTTTTAATTCAAAAAATTGGAAAAAAAAAAATTGGAGGAAAAAGCGTACAGACCCGCCTAGACCTGCCTAGGCGGCTACCTAGACCCATATGGCCCACCTAGACCCGGCTAGACCTGCCTAATTGCCTGACATCGCCTAGGGGGGCATAGGGGCCGCCTAGGCCCTTTTTTAGAGCAGTGAGTACCTTATGCTTCCTTTTGCAAGTTGTATATTTTTATGCTGGGGAAAGTATTTTTGGTTGATCTCCTGACTTTACTGTTTGGGAATAATATAAGGTTTCTTTGTATTTGAATTCATGATTTTCCAATTAGATTTCTTATATGTAAATGATATTTTTTAAAGAGTGAAAAGTGTATATTTTAATAATATAGTCCTTTTACTATCAAAATAATTTAGACTGCAACTTTTTCTTCTGCATGATGGTAATTGGAATGGCATGCAGCACAATCTCCTTATACCGCATAAATTTTGTTTCTTCTCAGAATTTTTTTTTTGTCAAACTATATCCCGGGTTGGAAGTAAACCGTCATTTTGAACTCAGCTGTGATTTCTCTCCATGCATTCTTGTCCAATCAATTTTTGTTGAACTTGCATTTGTTACAAGTAAATTATAGTTGTTTATGCCAATGCAGGTAGCTGGACTTGTATCATTTTGAAAACTTTGGTTTTGTATTTGTAGGGGTTTGCAACCATGCATTTCACTTTCACTGCATCAGTAGGTGGCTGAAGACTCGTCAAGTTTGTCCGTTGGGTAATGTTCCATTCCATACCACATACCATCTCTCTTTCCTTTACCTTGTACCGCTGACACAATTTTCTGTTGTATTTTATGAGTTCTCATTTCTTTCTCCGCTATCTTTATATTGCAGATAACAGCGAGTGGGAGTTCCAGAAGTATGGCCACTAGAGCCTTCAAGCCAGTTGAGTTTTCGATTGGCTTCATTCTGCTATGTAGTGCATCTTTCAACTAGAAATTACAGTTGTCCCTTTCCTCTTTGCTTTCTGTTAATTCTATCGAATGATCGTTTGTTATCTAAAATTCAGTTGCCTATGGCTTGGATTGTTAAATATGAATATGAAAATTAAGACGTAATTTCCGTATTTCTGCGAGAGAGATTCTCTTCATTTTGTTTTTGGGTAAATAATATCTGGCAGGTAGACGTATTTTCGTTCTCAAAGAGCGTGACTTGGTGGTGTAGGATTCAAGATCTGACCTTCAAGTCCTGGGTTCGAATTCATAGAGTGCATTTCTTGTAAGAGTTTGATGTTTTACCTGTTTCGTTTAAGCCGGAAGGGATGGTTTGGCGGTGAAGTTTCCAACGATTAAAAAAAAATAGACGCATTTTCATACATACGTATCTCGTTAGTCTTATTTATGTATCGTATTGGTGATAGGCTTAACATATCACCATGAATCTTGAAATCCTTAAATTTGGTGCATTGTGTGCCATATTATTGAAACTTTATATGGGGATACACGTTACAGTTCCGCCGAGCAACTAAATACTGAAAGGAAAATTATTATTCTGGACACTTATATAGAAAAAATATTGGAAAATTTTAAACAAGTGCATAAATCCTGGATGATCCTTTTTTTTTTTCCAATTTTAACAAGTCATTTTTTTTAAATGCAAATGCCAAAAAGTTCTGAAATGATATAGAACCTGGGAGTTGCCAAAGAAGCTGTGGGGTTTTCTTTCATTTTTGACATAAGAAATATATAAAAATTCTTTTCATTAATCAATTTTCTCTCACTCCAAAATTGTTCTAAATTTATTTTTCTTTAAAAAATAATTAAATATAGTTTTTAAGTTGGGGTTCTAAAGAGGATTCGGATTGAATTTCATGTCCTAAATTTCAGCATTAAATGGAGAAAATTAGAAAAAAAGAATGTGGCGTCAAATGGCCCGACCCTCCTTTTTCAGAGTGCTGAAACGGGACGTAGGCTATTCCTCACGGCTGTCCTGTGTTTGCCCCCAGTGACCCTGACCCCTGGTATTGGACTTTTTGAAAATTCGATTTCTAAATTAAAGTATTATTTATCAATATTTTTAAGATATTAAAAAAACTCGATTTATTAAATTTTAAATTGATATTCTTAATGTATTTTTCAAATTCAATTTTAAATAAAAAAATATACTTAAAATATAATTGAATTTTTTAATATCCGACTCATTCGCCAGCCATCGTTTTGGGCTGATTTTTGGCAAGAGGATATATATATATATATAGGTTAATGGGTGTGAACATTTCATATATAAAATAGGTTATTGATTTGTCTGTCTACACCAATTCAGTCCAATTTACACCAAATTTTAGCATTGGTAAAGTTTAGCAAGTTACAAACTTGACTTTTTGAGCATTTATCGTTAAATAGAGATGTCAGAAATCTCCAATTCTCGATTAGTGATCGGGGATAAAAATTTTAAAAAAATTAATTAATTAATTTCGATGACGGGAATGAGGATGGGAAAAATTAAATATCTATTTTTTATTTGGGGAATTGACAAGAGTTAGGTAAAATCCTCATCATCTCTCCATTACCCATTTAAGATTTTATTTATATATTTTTAACTTTTTTAGTAAATATATTTAAATTACTATTTAGACTTTTATATAGATGTAATAAAAGTATTTTAATAATTATAAAAATATAAAAAATTATAGATAGTATAAGGACTTAAATGAAATATATATATATATATAGTGAATTTTTAACAAGAGATCCATTGTTTTATTAAATTATAAATCAAATAAAAAAATTTAAAAAAAACCAAATTTCAATTTCTAATATGGATTGTGATTTGTATAATAGATATTATTAATTTTTTAGATATGTATTTTTTGGGATAATATAATAGTTCAACCAATATAATTTTAAATTACTTAAATTTATTTTAAGAAAAGAATTATTTGTTATTTGGGATTTGAGAATTTTCAGAGATTCCTTTTTATTATTTGTGGATTTTCATTCTCTCTCCTAAATAATTACGAGGGAGACAATGATAAGACAGACATCTGAAGATTATTGGAGTCTATCACAGACTTTTATAAGAAATACATTTCTTGAACTCGAACTTAAAACCCGACAATTAAATTTTGAGTTATGTGTCACTAAGCCACACCCCTTAAGGGCAAGAAAATACATCTATATGAGGTTGCATTATTATTATTATTATTTTGCAGAAAGTTTTAAATAAGGCCTGCCAATTCAATTATTCTTATGGAATAATTAATTAGTTGTGTAGGTCTACTGATTTGAATTATCAATGTTGAAGAGTTGCATCATTTGGAGTTTACTAAGTTTAAATATCTTAGTGCATATGGCCTAGTATTATAATTTCCTTCATAAATCTATTTAAGTTGGATGTTATGGAAAGGGAAAAAAAAGTATTCGTAAAAATGCAAATATATAATTCAGATAATTTACTCAGGGCCGATCTTGAGATACTCGAGGTCCAAAATCATTTTTATATTTTGAAACCACTGACCATAGTATAATATTATAATATAAAAATTTTGAAACCCTTATCCGTCAATTTTTTGAGAGTTATAATAAAAAATATATACAAGGGTCATAGGCGGGCACGTCGCCCATCTTAACTCAGGCCCGGCCTCGAATTTAGGGTTTAATGCTAGAAGACTAGAAAGCATGGTTTACAAGTGCAACAGTTATTTTAGCAGCTGCAGCAAAGGCTTACCTTTGGACATTTAAGTCGATGGCATTCCCATTGGCAACGAGAGCAATCCGGATAGAATGGAAAGCGGAAAATGCAACAATCTCTTCTTCTGCTGCTGCTGCTGCAGCAGCATGACATCTTTCTACAGCAGCGTAATCGCGGACATAAGCAATGCCAAAACTCGGGTATTGTACAGCAGGTACATGATAGACTGCAGTCGCTATAGTTAGACCCGGCCAAGATTCCGGTTAGGAACTGGAACCGAACGGTTTCGGTTTCTGTTCCGGAACCAAATTGGAACCTGACCGCTTTGTTTAGGGTTACCCTAACTGAACTGGTTGCCAAAAGGTTCCAACCGGAACCGTATTGTTCTGGTTGGAACCCCATAGTTCCAAACCGGTTCATTTATATATAATTTAATGTAATTATCTAATGTAAGTTAATTATATAAATTCAAATTCATAATTTTAAATTATTTTATTTTATTAATCTCAATTTTTTATTTGGAACCGGAAACGAACGGTTCGGTTCGGTTCGATTCCGGTTCCACATTTAGTGTGAAACCGGACCGAACCGCTGGCCAACCCTAGCTATAGTCACAGCAGCGCGGCAATTCCATGTGAATAGAGCAATTAGAATAACAGCAACAGCAAATCCATGAAAGCCAAGAGAAACTAAAACAGGGCTTTCCACTGCACAACAAAGGAAAAAGATTAGAGATCACATCTTTATGCAGTGAATTGAGCAATGCTTAGCTAGTGCACTTCTATTTAATACATAATAAATGACAAAAAGGAAAAGTAAATGATACCATAGCCACTTCCAAAAGCGACGTGACCTTCGATTCTTTCGATTTCTGCAAGAGGAGCGGAATATTAGAAATGTCCAGCACCGTTTGACAGAAAGTATTGATCGAGAATATAAACAATATACTTATAGTTTAAGATAGCTTATAGCTAACCAAACTCCATACCAAATAGTACGTTAATCTCGTCCTAAAACTAGGCAAAAGAATTGTTAAGTGGCTGCTTTCTTACAAAGGTATCAAAGGATCAGAGTTTGCCACCACAAAATCAGCAACCCTGAAAATTTTCAGTTTGATACATTACAGCTGGGATTAAAAAGCAGCTACAAATTACTTAATTACATACTCTTTGCAGCATCTGGAAGAAGGATGGAGGCCTAGAATTGTTTTCAGTTCCTCCTGCTCAAAGTAAAATTGTAAATTATATTTTTGCGATTTCAAAACATAATTTGAGAGGATGAATCTGAACTAATAGGTATTATAACTATTCTCTAGGCAAGCTTTCCCTATGATTGGGAATTTTAGAGCAATTATCATATTAATGTTTCATTATCTCAGTCACCCAATTAGGCCAAACTTCATATTTTGTGGGAAAATCACAGATTCATTTTTCATCTTATTTGTATAAAAAATTGTGCACATCTCATGACCAGCAGGTCACAGACTTATTCATACACTATGCTTGAATCAATGGCAGAGCCGGCCTTGAGATTCTCCCACTTAAGGCTAATTTTATATTTTCATTTTGGGCTCTTGACCATGATATATTTTATTATAATATAAAAATTTCGAAACTCTTATCGGTTAATAATTTATGAGCTATAATAAAAAAATCCGTAGAACATAGACAGCGCCCTCATCCGCATTTGCCACAGGACAAATATTTCAAATGGAATAAACTTCACAAAATTCATATTCTAAAATTTTCTCACTAATCCAAACAATGGAATCAATTAATAAGGTGCATATACAAAGGAGAAGCCTCTATGATCCAGCATTTATCTAGCAAGATTTCCATTAGCTAGGAAGGAGACCTGAAGTTGCTAGTTAGTTGGACATATGGGGTCAGTACTAATGACCTGTTCCTTCTTTGATGCTTACTATCAACTAACAATTTAAGTTCTTTGCCTCTCCAGATAGATGCCTTGGAACTCTTATAAAGCATCAACTAATCATAATATATAATTGAAACAAACCAAACCAAATCAAATAAAGTTTTCTCCTATTAGGTGGGTCGGTTATATGTATCTTTTAATATCTTTTTATAGAAGGAAAAAAGAATAAATTAAAAATTTAAAACCCACCTCAAGAAAACCAATCTCTCTCTCAAGAACCTGAACCTTGGCCATTTCCCGGCGCCTTCCATACAAATCCGGATACTCAGTCGGGGATTTAGGACACGGTGGCGGCAGAGAAGGCACTGAAGAAGAGGACCCAGAATGAGAATGACCAGCCATTTACCAGAAACTTAGAGGCAAAAAAAAAAAAAAAAAAATGGGACTGCAAAAGCCAAAATAAAATTGAGGCACAACAAGATGAATGACGCTAATACGAAAAGATTGTGGCACTGGGCAGTGGCAGAAGCAGTAATTACTAATTAGTGCTTCTGACGAGGATAATTACTGACCCCGAATGAAAAATAAAACAAGAGAGGAGAAGATGAACCAACAACGACGGCAGTTAGTGTAATTAGTTGTTGGGTGCAGCGATTAAATAAGATGATTTGAAAGTGATAATGGGGATAAAAAAATAGAGTCATTATTGTGTCACAGACTTTGCGTGCATGGTGAAGAGTGACATGATCTTTCTCCAGACACAACCTTCGTCGTTTATGTGTATGGTAACAATGATGCAAGTAGTCAGAGCGGTGTTACTTTTTCGGACGGGCATGGTGGAAAAAATCAATAAAAATAGAAGGTTTTGAATGTGAATTTATTGTTTTTTAGGAAAAATTTAAGATTTTTTTTTTGAGAAATGAAAAAAATTATCAAAATATTAATGATTTTTTCCATCAAAATTTTATTAAAATAAATTCTTAATGGATATCTTAAGAGCACTCGTATTTTTTTTTTTTTTTTTATATGTAAACAACAAACGTGTATTAAATTGTTTGGTTTTTGTTTAGATATTCGTGACTCCTGCGTAGGGGGAAAAAAGGCAAAAAATGTATTCACCAACTGGGTAAAAGAGAAATCATATTCATCCCGAAATTATTCCGAAAATTTTCCCGAACGTCTTACTGTAGCTACAGTAATTTACTGTAGATCACTGTAGCTACAATGAGACATTTGAGAAAATTTCCGGGATAATTTTCGGGATGAATATGACTGCTGCTGCTGTGCCTCTATTGCAAAAAGAGTTTTGCAGGTGATATGACCATCTATCTGCCTTTGAATTTGAACCAGGGATGTAACAAAAAAGGAATAAAACTCCTCATCGAAAATGGGGTTATAGTTCCGCCTCTTTTCTCTTAAGATAAATTTTTCTATCCAAACATATTATCATATTAGACTTTACAACTTAACCAAATGTAATCTGCTGCTAATTATAAGTGTTTTGGGTTCGAGTGCGTACTTTATGGGGAGGCCTCCTATATTAAACTTGAAAATAAAATCGCAAAAACGAACAAATAAATGCTTGATAGGGTTAGGAATGTGCACCATCACCAAATTTACGAGTTAATAGAAACCCTATTGAATTGCATGAAGGAAACTATAGACCAATTCTGCAAAGCTTCAGGCCAACTGATCAACTTTGATAAGTCCAAAATATGTTGCTCTCATAATGTTAATACTAGACATGCTATTAAGCTAGCTCCTCTTTGTAATACCCCTTACAATGATACCCTTAGGACATACTTGGGTGTGTCTTTTATTTAAAAAAAGAAGAAGTCTTTAAGACTATTTATATGTCTATTGTTGAAAGCAATGATGTGAAATCCAGACAGGACAGGCCCCAGTGTGAGTTCAAAATATAGTTAATTAGTGATCCCAAATCGACCTCTAATTGAATTTCAGTCCGACTTTTTACCCTTGACCCTCTCGTCATTCCGGATGGACCGGTTTTAAAACACTGGTTGAAAGGGTTCAAGATAGACTGCTATTGTCTTTTGCAGGAAGAGTCACCCTCATCTAGTCTGTTGCCTCAGCCATATCTATCTATATTATATATGTCTACCAAAGCTTCCTGAATAGCATCTATGATGAACTTGATAAAAAGAATAGGAATTTCCTTTGTGGAACAACTGAAATCAAAAGGGATATTCATCCAATTATATATTTAGAACCAGGTTACCCGTTACTGCCTCTAGATGTGATTGAATTTGGGAATTAAAAGGGCTAGAAACATGAATCAAGCCTTATTAGTTAAAATGGCTTGGAGACTCAGCAACAAAGAAGAAGCTCTATAGACTATAGTGTTGAACGCAAAGTACCTGAAAGGTAGAGAGCTGCTACACTTTGGTAGTAAGAGGCTTAACACGTTCTCATTCTTGGAAAAGCTTACTTCATGGAGCTAAAGTTATACCTAAAGAGCTTAGATGGAGAGTTGGCAAGGAGATAGAATTTCTTTCTGGAGAGACAAATGGGCACCAAGATTTGATATGTTGCCTTCTTATGCTACTCAAGAACTCAATCAAGCTGATATGGATTGGGAGGTGTTCCATTTCCTTTATCAATGGTTCGAGGTATCTATGGGAATTCAGCTTGTCTAGTGTGCAGAGATGGCTTTGAGGACTTGAATCATTTCTTCAGAAGCTGCAAAAACAATATAAAGGGTTAGAGAAGAATCACAAGTAACAACGATAACAACAATCAGGATACGGATTTTCACTCTTGGCTTGAGCACAACATAAACAGTAACCTCCTCTGGATGAATGATATGCATTGGATTGTTGTGTTTGTGCACAATTTATGTGTTTTTTGTGGAAATGGAGACATGAAGCTCTCTTTGATGGTAACTTTGCCACTGCCATTGGCAGCTTTGTGCAGTTGTGGGAACGAGAACTAAAGCCTCTTCTAGCAAGGTCAAGGTGCAGAATTCTACTCAGTGAGTAAGCAAAGGATATTGGCTTCTGGTGGTGTACGTTAGGGATTGGAATGAATATTGGAGAAAGGCTTCACCGTAATTAAGTCTAGCTGAGCTGTGGGTAGACCCGGCTAAGGTTCCGGTTCGGAATCGGAACCGAACCGGTTCGCTTAGGATTCCTATCCTAACCGAACCGGTTGGAATCACTGAAATCGTTCGGTTCCAACCGGAACCGGTTTGAATTTATATAATAATTTTTTAAAATTTTTTAGATAAGAATTTTATTTGTAATTTAACTTAATTATGTAATGTAAGTGTATTATATAAATTCAAATTCATAATTTTAAATTATATCGATTTATTAATATCAAATTTTTTTTTTTAATAAAGCAAAAAAAAAAAAAAACCGAATGGAACCGGAACAGGAACCAAACGATTACGGTTCCGGTTCCGATTCCACTTTAGAGTGGAACTGGAACCGAACCAGAATTAACCGGTTTGATTCCGATTCCACACAAAATGGAACCGAAATCGGACGGTTCGGTTCTGATTCGAAACCGGACGGTTCGGTTCCGATTCGAAACCGAACCGAACATTGAGGAGACAGTCAGATTGAAATCCATGCATGATCGAGAAATATGAGATCGGGTCTCAATGTCTTTTTTGGGTAGCTAAAGGAAAGACTTGTAGCGTCGAACTTAACTTTCGATGCTAAAAGTCACAACCTTTTACGTTGAATTAAAAGTTTCGACATACAGATACATTATCTGCGTCGAAATGCTTTTCAACGCTATAGATCTGTCCCTCTAGCGTCGAATGGTATTTTGACGCTAAATGTTTGGATGTAAAAAATACTCCCTCCTCCCTTTTTGATAGGCCACATTTATATTTTTGAAAGTCCCAAATTATAGTCCTATTTCCTTATTTGGAGAGAGTTAAAGGAAAAAATTTACTTATATACCCTTATTATTATTATTGGGAGTATAAATAATTGAATTAAAGTAGGATTGTGTGTTGTATTAATGAGAGGTATATTAGCAAAAGATTATGTTTTAATGATGTTCCCTTATTTTGTTGGAAAATGACCAGCGGCCTATCAAAAAGGGACGGAGGGAGTAACTTTTCTTATAGTGATATTATTTTATTTAAATTGAATGAGACTCACTTTAATTATATTATTATAATATATAAATAGCTATTAATAACTCTAACTACTACCACTACAACAAAGTGAAGAGAGATAAAATATTATATAATACTATTTGAAGAGATAGAAGTTTCTCTTCAATATTAAAGAGTGAGAAGTAAAATCTAATTTGAAGAAATTCAATGGATATCTCTTTTAAAACCAATCTTGATGATTTGATTCTTCTATTTAATAACTAAATAATATTTGAAGAGTTTTTTGGAGTTGCTCTGAATAAAACATTTCATGAACGGTTTGAATTCAACTTTTATTTGGTTTGGTTCGAGATCAATTCATTTAATATATGGGTTATTCGAAATCGAAAAGAATAACTCGATTATTAAATAAGATTCACTCATAAAATCTCAACTCGACTCATTTTTTACTCGCAAGCACTATTCGAAATTTACTCGATTTGATATTATAATATGTATGTGTATGTCACAAATATTTGAATTTTGTAGAAAATTTATTTAAAATTTGAAGTAAATTAAAAAGATCAAAAATTATATTTTTTAAATTCAAGCACGACTCGTTTAATAATCAATTGTTGGAAATTCTTCAAATCTTCAAATATACTTGTTTGGATGGTGGAGGGACATGTCCCTTAGATGGTACCCAATGAGGACATGTCCTTCAATTGTGTGTAAAATGATCATATACTCCAAGGGGGTATAACCCTTTGGAGGGTTGCACCCCAACACTAAGGGTGCCTTTGAGGCATCCTTTCATGCTTATAAAAGGAAGCTTTATGTTCCTTTTAACACCAAAAAAAAAAAAAAAAAAATCCAATTTTCATCCAAAGATTTGAGTCACATATTGTCTTCTTGAGTATGAGAGAGTACCGTCATATTCCAAGTTCAAGATCTTGTTAAGGAGTGCGCCTTGAATAAGATGAATCCGGTTATCCTGGAAGAACATTGGCCACAAATCCGTAGAGCACTGAAACGAGGTTGATAAGTTCTTAAGAACAGAGAATTTTCTCGATCCGGACTACTGTTTTTCGTCTTTGTAACAAGGTTTTTCTTATTCTCAAGTTTTAAAAGTTTTCTAGGGTTTATGCATATTAGATCTATTTTTATAGATTGATCTATTTGTTTGCATGTTATTTACTGTTTAATGATGACCGGCGTAATCACACACGTATAACGCAAGCGCACGTATCGTTCAAGTAGTATAAAAACATCGATCCCACGAGGACTTAATTCCTACTGTTGTTATTAATTATTGAATCTATTTATTTACAAATATCTAATTGAGGGTGAAGAGAATGTTTGCTTGATTGATTTGGTTGATTGTAGTTTTGCAAAATAAATAAATAAATAAAAAGACAAAAGAAAATACTAAGGAAAATAACAAAAGACACAAAGATCTAGGGTTGTGAATCCTTCTAATATCTTTTAAAAGATGAAGTGATTATTTTATAGTTGGGTAATATATTGATTTATTAACCTGGAACACTAAATTATGTAAAAGCCTCTTCCGATGGTCAATTACAAATACCTAGTATAATCCAATTGAACCATATGTCTATGTCAACCAAATTACCTAGATTCAATAAGGTTAAGTTCCAATTATGGCTACCCCGCCCGACAGGTATATGTCTATCCTGTAAGGAAATCTATTAAAGGGTTATCTATCCTCAAGGAAGATCGTGGGCTATTAAGTCTAAAGCTGAAACCTAAAATCCCTATGTCTAGTTCAGTTTAGTTTTACCATATCAATCTTATTGGTGATCAGACAACAAGAAGCATTAAGCTTAAGACTTAATAAGTAAACCTATAAATTACCCAAACTATAAAATAATCCCTTATAAACTGGTGATATTAGAATTCATCACAACCCCAGATAACTAACGCATAACTAGGGCTAGTAAATACTTAAAAATAAAAGACATAAAGTAAAAGCTGAAAAATAAAATACTGAAAATAGAAACGGAAAAATAAAAATAAACTGCCAAGATAAAACGAATTACTTTTACGAATTACTAACTTAGATATCTCCCTTAGTATAACATATTCTCTCGTGAGTTTAAACCAACCAGCCATAAAGGCGGTATCCTGATTAAGTCAATATTAAGTCCAACCAGCCATAAAGGCGGTAAAATGAAAGCAGTAAGGAAATTTAAAGCCAACCGACCAATATAGCGGTATCCCTTGTTAAGTCAGGATTAGTCCGGTTTATAATAATAACCAAGCGACCAATATAGCGGTATTCCTTGTTAAGTCCAATTTTAAAATGGAGAATATGTTATGTCTAAGGGAGATTAATCTAAGATAGTAACAGTAAAAGAATTACATTTCACCTTGGCAGGGGAAAGTTATCTCCTCATGGTTGAATAGTAAAACTGTAAAAAGTAAATAGTAAAAATAAATTACTATTACTATTGAAATAGTAAACTACTATTATTACAAAAAGAAACTACTATTACTATTTACAAAAAAAACTAAAAAAATAAAAGAAACTAGATAGAAAACTCCCTATAAACACCAGAGGATTCAGAGGAAAGGTCTCTTGAAAACTGAAATCCTGAGCTCTATTTATAGCCGAGATTACTGTTTCAGCGTCGCGACGCTAGGTCCGTTCAGCGTCGCGACGCTGGAACAGTAGACACGTGTCACTCCGCGATTGGCCGGCTCGGATTCTTATCGGTTGAGGCGGCTGAGCTCAATTATTATGCTGACGTAGTGCTGACGTGGCGACACGTGGTGATTGCGAATATCGGCACCGTAGGATTGCAACATGTGGCGACACGTGTCACTCTGTGATTGGTTGATGATGATGTGGCATGTTGACTTTGTTGACCGGTGACGTGGACGATGACATGGCATGACATGTGGCAAAGTTGATTTTTGACTTGCTGATGTGGCGGATGACGTGGCGACACGTAGGATGACATGTGGCGACACGTGGCGATGACGATTGTCGGCACCGTAGGATGTTGACATGTGGCACGACGCATGTTAGCAAGTCAGCTCTGATGGTGACACGTGGCACGGCGCACGTTAGCAAAGTCAAACTTCTCCTATTCTGATTTGTGGACCCGGCGCACGTTAGCACTTTCGGCGCATCCTGGGCGTCGCGACGTGCAAGTCTTCAGCGTCGCGACGCCGAAATGACCATTTTGCCCTTTTTGCTCAAATTTGTCCATTTTTGTCCATTTTGCCCCTAATTTGTCTCCAATGCTTCCCAAACTTTATTTATCTGCAAAATAACACAAAATACATCAAAAAGTTCACAAAACTCGAGAAACTATATGAAATATTAGGTCAATTGAGTGAGAAAATGTGATATAAATACCACTCATCACACCCCCAAACCTAACATTTTGCTAGTCCTCGAGCAAAACATAAAATAAAATAATTAAAATTTAACTAAGCCACTTTCGTAGGGATCACGATTGCATTTAGCATATGCAACAAGCCTTTAAACCCCTAGGTGTCCCTAGTGGACGAGTTGTAGTCTCGTGAGGGCTTACAGCAATGATACCCACAAACATTTTATAAAAGTAAAAATGTTATAAAACTAATGCACACAAAAACAAAAAGACAAGCGAAAAGAGAATAAAGAAGTTAGTGACTATCAAGTGAAACTTCTACTACAATTTAATAGTTGTTTTGTTTCTTTCTAAATTACTGAATAAGTAACTTCTCCGATTATTATTACCATTCTCCATATACATAGTCAACAAAAATATTAATCAATCTCATTTTTACCCACAACAATCATAAGGGTAGTTGATAAGAGAGTAATATTTTTGTCCTAAAGTTCTATCAGATTTCACATCTTTCTGAAGCAATGGAATAAATTTTCTGATTTTTCTGATTTTTTCTTTGATTTTTCGAATTTTGACCTTTTATTTATATACAATACCTTCCGTCTATGTAGCGAGTGTTGGGTCAGTGGCTCCCAAACCAGTTGGCTTTAGGGCACCAGGTGTTAAAACACCCCTACAGACTTAATTACCCAGACTTCAGATATATATATTTTTGCAACATCCTTGATCCATGTAGCAAACTTTGGGCCAGTGACTCCCAAACCAGTTGGTTTTAGGGCACTAGGTGTTAAAACACCCTTACAGACTTAATAACTCGGATTTCGGATGATAAATTTTTTTTTTTTACTCCATCACTTTTTGAGATGCATCCTCCAATTAAACTAGAGCACTGAATATTACAAACTTTTCAATTACAGCTTATGTCCGTATGTTACTATGCATATTGATAATATCTGCCAACTAAGCATATGAAGATTCTTTTAAGTCCGTTTTATGGAGAATTTACAAATTAAATAATTCAAAAGAATAAACAAAAAAAAATTAACTTGTTTCGAAAATAGGTTGAAATACGTCTCAGGAGTGGAAACTCCTTACTCGGCTATCTCTCACCAATTTCACTATTTTAGTCAAAATACAAGCACAAAAACGCAAAATATTTTTGTAATTTTTGAAAAAATTTCAATTTTTTTTGTATTTTTCGAAAAATTTTGAACTAAAAACAAGATACTAATCAACTAATTTCTATTTCTTTGATTTTAACGGAATTTTGTTGCATAAATGAAAAATTTTAACGGAAAGTTTTAACACAAAAGTTCTGTACCCCCAAACCTAAATTAAGCATTGTCCCCAATGCGTTCGAAATAAAAAACTAAAGTTAGGAACAATGATACCAAGTTTTATGCGTCAGTCTCCTCCTCGTCGCTATCTGAAAGTAGATATGGTGGCATCTGATCCTCCTGCATTCCTATATGTCGTGCAATTCCTTGCTGCAGTAAAACCAAATATCTCATCTTTGCTTCCACTCTGGCGACTCTCTCAGGCAAGGTGCGAGACTGTGCTGATCTGCGTGGCGGAGGAGGTGGCTGCTGTGATGCAGCTGCAGGTGCTGAAGAGGATGGTTCGGCAGGTGCTGATGAAGATGGTCCAGCAGGTGTCTGCCTCACTGCTTGGAGCTGCTGTATTAATCGGGGAGTCAGAGCTGTCATAGGCTGCATCGGCTCCTCTTGAGGCTCAACTGGAACCAAACCAAAGTGCACAAGGAGGTGATCAAATAGGGGTAGTATAGTCCAGCCAGTGCTTGGGTAGCAGCCCAAGCAATATGTGTAGAAATGAGTACTCCCACGTCAATTGATAGCCCTTCCATTAAACAGTACAGTAGAATCATCCTTTCTCTGGTGACAAATGTGATGTGGGTACCCGGAATGAGTGACCTAGTGAGAAAATGAAACCAAACCCTCGCATCTGGATTGAGAAATTTGGAGCTCATCTTCATGTACTCCCCACTGCTGCTCATCTCCCATATAGCATTGGGGATACACAATGTGTCCGTCAGTTGTGAAACCTCAATTTCATTTCTCAGTACAGTATAATCGTCCATCTCCATTTCCGGGATTCCGTAAAATTTGTTGATAGTCACCGAGTCAAAAGCAACCTGTCTTCCTCTCACCATAGTGTGAAAATCTACATGCTCTACGACATTTGCATAAAACTCTCTTACCAGTGAAATGCTCGCTGGTTTGGGTTGGGTACAAAGCTTCTCCCAGTGTCGGTCGGAGATCACTCTATTAATATCTGGAAACATCCCAGAGGGAATCTCAAATCCTCTCTCAATGATTCCGACCTTTTTAGTCAATCCCCGCTCATAGCGCTGCTCGGCAGCCGCTGAGACAAACTTAAACCTATCAAAATCTGGTTGTGCAGATGTCGAACCCCTTGATCTTTTCGGCATTTTCCGAAAATTTCGGCAGAACTTCCTCTGTTTTTTTTTTTTCAAATCCTCAACAAAACAAACCACACAAACACTCCAAATCAATCTGTCACCGCACTTCGCCCCCAATACTACAATTCAATTATAATCAACACTTCGACAATTCCAATCAATCCAAACTTCCACACAATCCACAAACTAATCCTCAATCTACTTCAAATTTAACCCAATCTCAATTTTAAATTACAAAATTACTAAATCAATTTATTTCCCAATTACCGAATCAAATGAATTTGGTAATAAATCAAACTTACGGCAATGGGCTCGGTCTTTTGGCAGTCACGGCTCCGGCAGTGGAGATTGGTCGGCGATGGAGTGGCTCGCCGGATCTGGTGCTTGGTCGTTCGGCTGGTGGATGTCTCGGTTGAGTGGCTTGTGATTTGGTCGCCGGCGATGATGGCTCTCGGTTGGCTCGGCGTGTGTTCGGCTGGTGGTGGCTGTGGTTAGCTCGCCGGTGTGGTTCTCGGTTTCAGTTCGTGGAGGGTTGTTTCTCGGTTCTGGTTTGCTCGCCGGCGTGGATGGCTCTCGGTTGGCTCGGTGGCGTGGAGATCGATCGTGGAGGTTCGAATCTGGTGCTTGGTTGATCGGCCGGCGTAGGTATGGTGACGGTCGGCGGCTCTGATTTGTTAGACAATTATGACCCATAGCGTCACCGTTTGTAAAAGACATTGTGTTTTGTACA